>RJWJ010003034.1:0-78205 GCA_004363605.1 Indri indri | reverse complement strand
ATTAATGAGAGAACAAACAATAGAGAAAATTAACAAAGCCAAAAGTTATTTCTTTGAAAAATAAAAATAAAATTGATAAATGCATAATAAAATATACAATAAAAACAGAAAATGAAAATTACAAATATCTGTAATAAAAGAAAGGATATAACTACAGACCTTACAGACATTAAAAGGATAATAAGGGGATATTGTGAATAACTTTATGGCAATAAATTGATATGAAGTGGACAGATTCCTTATAAAATGCATTTTTAAATTCCTTTAAAAAATACCACAACTAAGCAAATTGGTTATGTTTAATAAAGAAATTGAATTCATAATTAAGAAACCTTCCCACAAAGAAAACTCCAAACTCAGATAGTTTCAATAGTGAACATTATCATTTAAAGAAGATATAACTCTATTCTTTCTCAAATTATTTTAAAAACTCAAAGAGGAAGAAACATTTCTCAACACATTTTATGAGTTCAAAATAAATCTGCCTTAGTTTCAAAACCTAACAAATATATTTTAAGAAAAAAATTACACACCAACATCCCTCATGAATGTCGATGCAAAATCAATGACATAATATCAGTAAATCAAATCTCACCATATATATATATATATATATATATATATATATATATATATATATAGTGATACAGCATGGTTAAATGGGGTTTATCCCTGAAAACAAAGTTTGGTTTAATATTTGAAAGTAATTCACCATGAGGTCTTCTCAATGCAGAAAAATCATTATCAAAATTTAACACTGGTTTATGATAAAAACTCTCAGCAAACTAGGAACAGAATAGGCCTTCCTCAATCAGATAAAGGGCATCCATTTAAAGTTAACATCATATTTATGGGTACAGTGTGGAGCATTTTCCTCTAAGATTAGGGTAAGTCAAGTATGTTGCCTCTTACTGCTTCTATTCAATATTATATTGGAGGTCCCAGTCAATTTAGTAATGCAAGTAAAAAAAAAAAACAAAACCAAAGACATACAGATCAGAGAGGAAGAGGTAAAACTACCCCTATTCTCAGCTGGCATGATCTCAGATGTAGAGTATACAGAATCTTATGGACTTTACTGGACCTGATAAGTAAACTTAGCAAGGTCACAGGATTCAATGTCAATATACAAAAAATGGATTATTTTTCCATTTACCAGCAACAAAGAATTAAAAATAAAATTTAAAAAATACATTTATTATAGCACCATAAAACCATAAAATGCTTTTTAAAAATTCACCAAAAGATGTGCATAGTTGGCAGAATTCTAATACAGATCCCAAGATTTATTCCTCTTCATGCACATGCCTATATAGTGCCCTCCTTTTCGGTGTGCAAGAGGCCAATGAATATAAGGGGATAGTACATTCATGATTACTAATCAGTTGACATTGAGTTAAGCAAAAGGAAGATTATCCTGAGTGGGCCTGACCTAATCAGGTGAGCCTTTAAAAGAAGGTGAAACTTAAGAGCAGTGATCTCTTGCTGACCTTGAAGTCACAGCCTCCATGATTACTACAGTGTAAAAAAATAAATTTTTTCCAACAGCCATGTGAACTCGGAAAAGGATTCTGAGATTCAGAAGAGATTTCAAACATGTCTGACACCTTGAATTCAGCCTTATGAGACAGGCGCAGAACTTAGCTCTACTTTGCCTGGACTTCTGACTTTTAGAAACTGATAAAATAATAAGTGAATATTGTTTTAAGCCAGTAAATTTGTAGCAATTTGTTAAATATGAATAGAAAACTAATACAATTAAAATGCATCTATGCTGAAAACAACAAAATAATGCTGATAAAAATTAAAGAGAACCTAAATAAACGGAGAGACATACCATGCCTATGGATTGGAAGATCAATTTTTTAAGATATTAAGACTCTTTAAATTGATTTGTAAATCTAATGCAATACAATCATAATCTCAGCAGATTTGCTTTTCTTTTAAATTTAAATTGTAAAGCTGATTCTACAACTTACATGAAAATGCAAAGAATGTAGAATAACCAAACAAAAATAAACAAAGAAGGATAAAATTAGAAGTGTTGACTTCAAAAATTCCTATAAAGCTACAGTAATTATGAGAGTAGGGTACTGACATAATGATAGACAAATACATCAATTTAAAAGAGTAGAAAATCCAGAAATGAACCCACACTTAAATGTTCAATAATTTTAACAAATCGCGTCTAATAAAAATGTAAAAGTACAAACATTGGATACACACTTGAAATTCAGTTCACTGGTCACATTAGGGGCAGGAAGCAGTTGAAGGAAATCAGAAAGGATTGTGAGGAAAGATTCAGCATTATTTATAAAGGTTTGTTTTTAACAACAAAAATAAAAACAAAAGATCTGAAGAAGTATGACAAAATGCCAACATTGGTCAAATCTAAATAGTGGTGGCTACATGGGATGTGCTTTACTACTCTCTACATTTTTATGTTTGTTTGAAATATTTTGTTTAAAAAATAACCTTCCTTATGACAAACCACTTTTACATTTTGAGTTCAAACAAATGACATGAATTATGACTTTTTAAATATATTTTGGGGGCACCTATGTACTTAATTATGGTTCCTACATAAAAAAGAAAATGTAATTTCTATATAACTGATTATTAAAAAGGGTTATCTTCTCTATGAAATTCTAGGTCTTATCTGCATTTGTCATCCTACACAAAAGATCTGTATCCACATGTTACCAGCTGTTGATGACTGCTGCCATATGGTAGTATTTAACATTCATCTCACAGGGAGAGATTAATCATTTCATTTCTGAACTTATCGAAATGGACCCAGCACCCCTTTGTTTCAGGTATAGATTTTACTTAGGTATAAATTCAGATCTCCAGTGCTGTGTGAAGCAAATATATTTGTGGCAGGATCTCATGCATTCACTGTAAGGACTCTTCAAATTCAAATATAACGATCGTAACTTACCAATCTGTAACCCAGACTGTCCATGTCTTCTGGGCCTCAAACCTTTACCTGTGACCACCTATGCTTCATGTTTACCTGGCTGTCAGGCAGGCAACTCAGCCTCAGACAAATCACAATTAAACTAAATAACTCTCTTTACAAAACCTCTCTCCTTTCTACATTTTCTTAGGTCAGTGAGTAGTGTCACCATGCACACAGACACAGAAACCAACAAACTAGGTTAAGACAAAAATGAAACAAAATAAAAAAATACACACCAATGGAAGTTATCTTTTATTCTTCCTTATCCTCATATCCAATCAGCACTAGGTCATGTTCATTCTAACTCTTAAAAGTCTTGAGAATTTATTCCCTTGTCTTTTGGACTGTTAAAACAACTTCCAAAATGATTTTCCAGCCTACAGTGCAGCCCCCATTAACTAATACTTCACACTTTAGTCAGAGGAATCTTTCTGAAATATAAATCTGACCATCATCACCAATAGGATAAAATAAGAATTTCTTGACCATGACACAGTGCCCTTTATCTTATGAAATGTGTATACTTTTATGGGCTTCCCACGTGCCTTTTCCCAGTCAGTTCCAAACATAACATGCAGTCTCTTGCTTATCTGCCTTTGATATGCTCTCTTTCCTTAGACTGTAATAACTTTCCTTGTTTCATTTATCTGGCAAACCAGTCTTAGTTCTAGAGTCACATCTTTGGTTAAAGGTAAGGATTCCTGTAGTACCTCATCCTACTAAATTACCATATTGACTCTGAATTATTTATAAAGGGGTCCATTCCCCCTCCCCACAGTAGAATGCAGGCCTCTTTGATATGAAGGATTCTGTGCAGTGTTCATCTTTGAAGTGGGCACTGAGATTGATACTGCCTAGGTACACAATAATTTCCGAATGAGATAAAGAGTTAGAGCTATTGGCGGAGGGGGAGAGGGAGAGAAATGGGTGTGAGAGAAAGAGAGAGGTTTTCCCATACCCTTGCCAATGCTTAATATGATCAGCCTTTTAAATCTTACCTAATCTAATAGTTGTGTAGTGGTATTTCTTCATGTACTTCTTGGCCATTTGTATATCTTCTTTGGAGGAATGTCTATTCAGAGCCTTTGCCCATTTTTAATATTGGTTATTTGTCTGCTTATAAGAGAACTCTTTGTAAGAGCTGTTTATATATAGATACAAGTCTTTTATCAAATATATGAGTTGCAAATACTTTCTTCCATTCTTTGAGTCATCTGTCACTTTCTTGAGTGTTATAATTGATTTGTATCATAAATATATGGCTTTTCATTTCTCTCTGGCATTATATCTGCTAGATTTTAACAAGCATGTTGCTTTATTTTGACATAATTTTGAATGAATTTTGTCATTCAACATACTTGTTCTTTTTAAGCTTTATGTCTACCATAGATTTGTTAAATAAGACATGCGTCTTGTATATTTACTGAATAAAATAAAATCAAGGCAAAAAAACAAAACAAAACAAAACACCATGACATACCATTACACAACTATTAGAGTAGGTAAGATTTAAAAGTCCGACCATATCAAGTGTTGGCAAGGGTATGGAGGAAACTTAAACTCTTATACAACGCTAACAGGAATGTAACATGGCACAGCCATTTTGGACAGTAGTTTGATGTTTCTTAAAAAGTTAAACAAACATCAATTATATAATCCAGCCATTTTAACTTCTAGATATTTACTCACAAGAAATGGAACGTATGTACATACAATAGGTTGTACACAGCTGTTTCTAGCAACTTTTTTTTGTATTTTCCAAAAGCTGGAAACTATTCAAATATCCATTAACATGTCACTGGATAAACAAAGTGTTATATCCATGAAATGGACTTAATATCATTCAATAAAAATGAATGAATTATTGTCACACACAACACATCAATGAATCACAAAATAATTGTGTTGCATGAAAGAAGCCAGAAAATGCTAGAAAATAATAAAAATTCAGAATAAAATTATGGTTACGGAAAGCAGTTTAGTGTTTGCCTGAGCATGAGGAGATGAAACAGGAAGGAGAAATTTAAAACACACAAAAGAAAACTTTTGAGGGTTATGGAGATGTTCATTATTTTGACTGCAGTGATGGTTTCATGGGTGTATGCATGTGTCAAAACATAAAAAATACACGTTAAATAGGTACAGTTTATTATATGTCAGTTATAGCCCAACACAGATGATTTAAAAAAAGTAGATGAGATATAAGTATGAAATTTCATCTGACAATCTCTTTGAAGATAAATCTCTTCTATCTGTGGTAACTGATAAAGAAAAGTTGTCCCAAATGTGGTCAGGGATAAAACTTTCTTGAGTATAGAAAATCAATATCCTTCTTCTAGGAAGAAACATACAATGCCGACAAAATTCTCAAGCAATTTCTAATAAACTTCAACGATACTCAGCCGTCTTCTGAAATTAGCTAGCCACTCTTTGGTTATTAGTTAGGTATCTATGTTCGTTATGTTCTTTAGCTAGATATTCTTTCTTTTTGGTATTCAAATAGCAATGATTATCTAGGCAATCTTTTTACTTTGAAAGTGTCTTTGCCAAGAAAAAACACTTCAACTGGTCAGTTTAGCCCTTTTCCTTATAAACTTTGAAATAAAACTTTGACATAAGCACATAACAAATTTACCTAAAGTTTTGATTTTTCGATTGCGAATCATTTATATAAAATGAAAGGAAGAGAAGGTGAAGAATGATGGAGAATGAGTGCTCCAAGAAAATAGGAAAATGATTAGTGAAACTCGAACGATTGAAATTTTGAGGAGCAAAAAAAAAAAAAATCCCCCCAAGTGATAAACATTTAAAAAATAAAGTAGATGTCTGTGAATTAAATTTTGAAATTAATGGTAAACTTGCAGAACAGCTGAGTAAGAGGATTTCAGTCATAAACATGAATATGCGTACAGTATTACTGTGTGGTGTTATAATATTTTATTCTGCTTATGGGATTTATAGTATTTAAAAAATGATTAGGTTGGGTTCAAATAAGTCCCTTTCCCTTCTACCAAGAAAGTATTTCTGACTTTATATAAGACAGAGTACAATTACTATAATTCTGAGAAGACTTTCATAGTTTTATTAGCATATGTCAATATGGAATAAACTCACTAGTGGCTTATTGCAGTTGCTGTTTCCATTTGAAATAATCACCTGCGTTACTCTCATCCCATAGGAGATTTCACAGTAGAAGAAATCACCTTGTGCTTTTACACTTAATCAGAGCTCTGCTGCATCAGGAAAAAAGGAAAACTTGACCTTCTTGCTTTTAATGACCCAAAGGGAGTTATTTATTACATTAAATGTCATGAAAATCCACAAAATACAAAGAATCTGAGGATGAGACAATGTATCATCCCAACTTTCATACAAACTGATTAATAGTCCAAATACCAAGGAAAACACCAGCAGAGAATAATCCTGCCACCTGTTCCAACGACTGATGAAGAAAGTATGCTGAATAAAAGTTTAATCACTGATTTCCTATTGCACAGTCACTTTCCTAAAGAGACCACATAATTATAAGTGAGAGGATTCATATCCTTGGCTAATATATAATTACATCTGGAAGCATAACTACTAAATTAGGAAATTGAATTATTTCAAAAAGATGCTTTCCACACACAAAATATTCAGGGAAATATTTAACAAGGGAGACTCTTAGCTCCTGTTTACACATTCAAAATCTTAGGTTCAATTTGGGAAAGATTTAAAAGGCCCAGAAAAAGTGTTTTGGTACTTTGTGGAAGAATAATTCAGTCAAAAGGAGAGTACACAATATTTTGTGGAGAAGCTTTTGCTAAATTTCAACACAACAGGGTTCTTCAAATTTTGGAAATACTTTACTATGCCCATTTTTTCTTCTAGGATGATTCAAATTCCTGAAGTTGTACATGTAAAGATTAGAGGAAATTGAAATCTTTCAATCATTGTCATCAGTGTCTTTAAGATAGCCCATTCTTAGATCATCGGCAGAGAGACTAGATTCTCTCAGAATCACCCTCAAACATATTTTATATCAAATTCTATTTTGAAGAAAGTTGCTTCTCAAGTTGAAGCTTTTTAAATGAAATTGGTGTCAAGTAATAAATTCTTTCCCTAATGCAAATTGGAACTGGGAGAATGTAAGACGTGCCAATGAATATTAACTAGAAGTCCTACCCACATTACCGGTCAGCTTGATGGTATTTTGTATGTGCATGTGAATGGCTCCTGTTAGAAGAGGACCTTAAAATGTTGATAGACAGACTTCAGTGCTGAACACCTAGAGAACTTCAAACACTGTGACCAGTGAGAACTGGTTTTTGATCTTGTTAAGTCCTATAATACGATTGTAGCACGAAATACTATGCTTAAATACAGCTGGATCCATGGCTAGGGCAAACAAAAAATTGGTCACTAAATCTCCAAATCTTTCAACTTGAAATTCAATACAAAGCTTTAGAAATCAGAGCCATTACATTTTAGAGCAGAAAAGAAACTTAACTATGTACTCTAACTCCTCCCTACCACCCATCTTCCATTCTTTTTTCAAGAAATAATTGAATGCCTCTGTGTTCAAGGCACTGAATTTATTTTACAGATAAAGAAACTGACACCCAAAAGGATAAAATGGTTTCCCCAAAGTACTTTGTCAGAGCTAGGCTTTTCTTTCTGATTATCACAAAATTAAGTTCTCTAGTCCATTGCTCTTTGACTCCATCATGTTATTTCATATTAAAAATTTGAATTTATGAAATTCAGTAGAAAACAATGGCAAAGATGAAAATATGGGAAAATGTCAAGAGAATACTTTATGATATTCTGATAATTCCAAAACAATCAGTGGCAATACAATCAGAAATAGATCAATAGAGTGACACACTCTTGTCTGATGTAGAGTGACTTTCAAAGGACATTTACATCCTAAACTTGTTCCTTGTGCCTCATCTTTATTTATGGAAGCTCTGTAACTGACCAGCTGTATTTTTTTCAATGGAATGTAAACTATTTTTGTCAATTAAAAAATCATATTCATATTGCCTAGGCTTTAATAAAAAAAGAGATTGTTAATTTAATAAGTGAAATTTAGAAAGTATTGATTTCTAAACTTACTGGTTTAGATAATTTCATCAATGTTAGCCAAGTAGAGTGTGACACTCCCCAAGGTATGCAGGAACATCCATCGTAGTTCATCAAGAAAATACCAGAACTTCATTTATGTTTTTTATTTTATCATTTCCTAATGTCTATTTTATGTATATTTACTAGAGTAAAAACTATTACTGTCAATTTCAAAGTACACAATTCTCTGTACAGGATATAATAAAAGTCTATGATTTGTGAAGATGCAGAGAAGTTTACCGGTTAAGGGTATAGGCTTCAGGGCCAGATTGAGTTTAAAGTACAAAGTGGTTTTACCACTTACCACTTACCTGTGTGATTGGCCAAGTTTTTAAACCTTTCTTTGCCTCAAGTTCCTCATCTGTAAATACAGATGATAATGTATAATAATATTTCTCATTTTATATGCTGTCATAAACTTTAAGTGAGCAAATATTAATATATATGAAGCATTTAGTACAGTACTGGGCATATAATAAATACCCAATAAATGTTAGTTATAAAAGAATGATTATTAAATGCACATTAATAAATATTGATATACACACATATTTCAAAAATAGAACCAAAACTTTTTTCAGTTTTTAAGAGTATACAATGAAATACATCTGTAGAAGCAAAACAGATAAGGCAATATATATTTATGTAAGAATGGAAGACCGAATATATGTAAGCTATGTGTTAGAATTTGAAGGTATTTAAAATTAAGAAGACTCTGGCTTTGTCTTTTAAGGGTTTAAAACATTGCAGGAGACAGAGAAGAGAGGCAAAAGAATGGAATCTAAAGAAATATACATCTAACTTGAGAAACTGTGAAAACTTCTACAATATAAGTGTAATTTCAAAGGATAAGCAAAAAAAAAAGAAATAGATAATGTAAAATTGGGGCACATTAGGATGTCAAGCAAGCAAGTCACCAGAGAGGAAGTAGTCTTTGGACTTGGACTAAAGCACAAATCACATTTATAACACCAGTATATACAGAGTACCTACTATATGCCAGGAACTATTCTCTATGCTAAGTACAATAATGAGACAAACAGAAGAGGCCAAGGAGACATTAACAAATACACACAAACTTAGTATATAAGAATTTAGATGAGATGCATACTTTATATTGAGAAGTCCAAGAAGGTCTTCCAGAAAAAACATTTAATCTGACACCTGAATGATAAGCAAGAATTAACATGGGGTTCCCTTAAGTACCCTTATCTGCTAGCCATCCAGAGAATACAGAAGGCTCCCTCTCCATTTTGCTTCCATTCATTGTCAAATTCCCTTGCATTAACTGAGCACATACTATGTGCCAGACGCTATGCTAGTGAGGCTATTTCGCAGACATGACAGCATGCAACCCTCATGATAATTTTATGTTAAAGACGTTAACTCTCTCCTTTTTAGAGTTTTAGAGTTTAAGTTCCAAGAAATATATTCTTTTTCACTATAATTATGTATTCCAATTATTCAAAAAAAGTCACGCAAGCCAAAGTGAAATTCTGAACTCTGAAAGTTCAGCTCAACTGTTCTTGAAGCATGCATTGTAAAGATGCACTCGGTATGCACTGCATTTTGTGAGTATGAGTTCCAATGTATATTTGTCAGAAAAGGAAGGTATAATTATCTTGTTAGAATCAAAATTCTAAGTTCATCTTATATTATTTATCTCACTTTGGAAAGCTAGAAGAAAAATTTTTGATGAGGAGGATTTATTCCTAATTTGTGTCAAACAATAATGTCCTAAAAAGATAAATAAAAATCCTATAAAAATGACTAAAAAATGTTTCTACCTTAGATTAAACATGTTGTTTTGTAACTTTATTAGTAAAACCTTTCAGATCATCATTAGAAGTAAAATATGTAAACAGCTAAGGGTTCTATGGAACATAATTGAAACTTAAATAACATGCCATTAAAATTTTAATGGATTCAACTGCCATTTCACGATTCCAAAAAACAGAATTTTTTAAAAGATGTTTTCAAGAAGCATTAATTCTATTTGCCTCCTCCCCCTTTCTGCTGTTCACATAAAAGCAGGTTGATGGTAGAGATGAAATATTGTCTTAATTCATACACAGTACACAACTGCTAGCTGTGTTAGAGGTTCCTAACTTTCAAAGCTTCCCAGTCTGCTAATTTAAGTCACACTTTTGTCTGCCACACAGAGTATGGGCCAACTTTTAGAGTCTCAATAATGTAGTCCAGTCAAATGCTGTTCTTGCCTTTGTTGGAACTAAGCAAATCAAAACAAGAAGAGATGAAGAGGTAGTTTGAATGGTTATTCTCTCAGACATCTGTGCAGTGACTCACATCAAACGACCATCAGCAAGTAATACACATATGCTGCAGCCACACAAGAAACAACTGAGTTGAAACAGGTACCTGGCCCTTTATCCCACCAGGATTCCTATGTCCTTTCATGGTTCCTTGAGTTAATACCAGGCTACTATGGGACTAATTTGCTTCACAAATGGAACAACAATGACTCAAAGCACTTCTCCCTTCATAAACACCTAAGAAATGCAAAGAACAGAATTCTTTTAATTTCATTATTTCTATAAAATAGAAATAAATTGAGTGAGAACTCTGTATTGTAAATTAGCACTTAAAAAAGGTGCAGATCATGAACATAAAATTATGTATAGATTCCAATTTACATTATTGATTTATCCACGAGCATGTATCATATTATTGTTTTAATCTCCATTTGAAAAGAAAATTAGTATTTGTAAAGTATGGATTATGTGTGTGTCTTGATGGAAGTCTCACAATAACTTTGGGAGTTGGAGATTATTTTTGTTAAGTTCAAAGAGGTTAAATGAGATGCCCAAATTTATAGGACTTCTACCTGTCAGCAACAGAATGATACCTGTTTGACTGAAGCTGAATCTCATGCTTTTCCATAACTATAATCAAACTTGTCTGCTTAAATAACAAGCTCCAAAGGACGGAGACCAATTGCTCTATTGACAACTGATGGGAATTCTGCCTGGCATTATTGGCCATGTGGGTGTTTAATAAGTAGGTGCGTCCCACAAAAGAGATGTCTATATTTGAAAATATGAGGTCATAAAAAGTTACAATTGGAAATATTTGTTCCTAAAAATTGTAATGATAATAAAACCATCATTTCTTGAGTGATTTCTCTAGGCCAGGCACTGTACCAACCAAATACTTGAAAAAACATTATTTCATTTAATCCTCATAACAATAACCCTTATTGTTTCCCATCTTTTACAAGTTAAAAACTGAAGCTCAAAAAAGTTTCGCTACTGGTTACATTCACATGTTCAATGAGTGGCAGAAGCAGCCTTAGAATCTAGGGCTGACTCAAAAGCCTGTTTCTTTAGTTAATAGTTTAAAACTTCTTATAGTCAGTGACAACTTACTCAATTCATTTATTAGGAATGATTAGAAAGCTAACTAACGGACAGAAGGGGAAGAAACACTTAAAGCAAGATCAAATTTAACATAACACAATGTGTAATGGAAAAGTTATGGTTTACAAATAGATGTCAAAAGAAACAGGGATGGCAACCCACGTTCCTTGACTTGCGGCCCTCCATTCTCAAAGCCAGCAATAAAGGGTCTAGTTCCGCTCAAGCTTCAAATCTCACCTTCCTCTTTTCTACCCCTCTCTTAAGTATTTATATGGTTAGATTGGGCCCACTCATTTAATCCAGGATAATCTCTCCAGATCAAGGTCTATAATCTTAATTATATCTGCAAGGTTGCTTTTGCTATGTAAGGTAGAATATTCATAGGTTCCAGGGATTAGGGTGGACATCCTTGAGGGATGGGGTCTATCATTATTCTTCCTACCACAATCTACTCAGCAAAATAGGGAAGTAAACTGTTAACACAAACAACATGAATGAATATCAAATTTATAATGCTACATACTGCATGATTCCTTTTATATGACATTTGGAAAATAAAAAACTATAGAGACAGAAAACAGATCAGTGGTCTCTAGGAACTGAGTAAGAGAGGTGGTGATTGATTACAAAGAAGCTTGAGGCAACTTATTGGGTGACGGAAGTGTTTTCTATCTTTCTTGTGGTGGTGGTTATACTGTATGCATTTGTTCAAAATCATAGAACTGAACTCTAAAAATAGTGAATTTTTTGTATATAAATTATATTGAAATAAACATGATTTAAAACAAAAAGAAAAGAAAAAAATATTAGTTCTTCACTGAGTCACTTCAAATTTTAAGATACTAGAATTTTAGGACTAGAGGGAGACCTTAATGATATGGTGAGAATACAAGGGCTATCTGGTCAGTATCCAGGAATGTAATATATTCTCATTATATTAACAATGGCTGGATATTTTCTGGACAGCTCTCATATATCTCTAATTTTCTGAGACTTTCCTGATTTCAAACATCCTGCCCCATGGATGGAACTCCTATGGAACCGCAGCAATATCAGTACTTCAGTGGGCAAAATACTTTCTTGTACCCAAGAAAAATTCCATCACATGTCAGTTGTTGCAGTTTTGCATTGGACACATACATTCCTCATTCTCACATTGCCTATTCCCATATCATTTTAAAGGAGAAGAAGCAGCCAGGGAGATTAAGTAATTTGCCTGAGGTCACGTATCTCATTAGTATGAGAACCAGGAGTAGAATTCAGGTCTCCAAGCCCCAGTCCAATTCTCCATCACTGAACTGAAGGGTGTCTACAGATCTAGGGGAAACTATAATTGCTTCTGTCAATCCCTATATTTAAGCATTAATGAGACACCTGTGCAACCACACAAATTGTGAATGGTGCTGCAGTTAGCACACATAATTGGTGGCAATTTTAGTAGTTATATTTACTTTCCCAGATGTGCATACTGCTCTTAGACCCTGGAAGAATAAAGTTATACAGCAGTAAACTTATTTATGAGTTAGTCTAACAACCAGATACCTTTAGGTAATAGCTTTACCAGCATGTTCTGGGGATAGGTTGGGGAAGGTAATTTTAGGCACAGACACAGAAATGGAAAAGGCAGAGGCCATACTATATTACACAGTTTAATGAGGACAGCCACATCACTCTCTCCATGAATGGCAGCTTCATTACCTTCAAAAGATCTCTTCTCAAAGATGCAATTTAATAGAGGACTCTCAATCCAGACAGAGACTAGGGATTTGTTTACTTGCCAACTCCCTCGCACATCTGTTCCCCTTCTGTTTCTTTCTTGATGTTAAAAAGCCCTGTCTCATCATGGCAGGACACTGAAACCCAGGGAGCACTTTTAGCTAGCTTCAAGTAATGAACAGATTCTTGTAGCACAGAATTATAGTATGGTCTGATTGACAGCACCAATAATTGAATGCACTGTGTCTTGCAGCTGTCAATCCATGGCATAAAATAATAGCTCGTTTAATCACATTTCTCAGGATGAATGGGTATAAGTTGCTTTAATTTTTGTTACTTTAACATTTTTTAATATTAACAAACTCATGTATCTGCATTCATTCACACTCTTCTCCTACTCAAACTAAAACACTCACTTTGATTAAAGAAACACTTAACAAAAAGCTGAACACAAATCACTCCATGTGTTTGTCTTTAAATGTCTTGATAAGATACCCAAACAAATTATCCACTGAAATTTAAGAATCAGGAAGCCAGACACCTGCTTGAGAAGTGAAACATTTGGCCAACATGTCATAATAAGTTACAGAGATAATGCAACCCAGGAAGTTTAGCATGCTACAAGTGCAATAAACTGCCTGTAGCCAGGCAAAAACTACCTAAAAGACATACAAAAACCAGTTTGATGAAGAATGAAAGTTAAATAACCTAACTTCTAGTTCACCTCCACCACTAATCATAAGTTGTTGTGAGCCTATTATGTGCCAAGGAATTCGTGTGCTCTACTAGTTAAGGCTCTTTGGTTGAAAGCACTTGAAATTGTCATGAGAGAACGGACTGAAAATACATTAGGAGCTTTTCAACTCAAAGGGAAGACTGGAGAAGCAAATTTCAAAACAGGGAAGAGCTATGATTGAGTCCAGGAAGTAAAGACTACAGGACTTGTCCATTCAACATGAATGGAAGCACATGCTCAACATTATCTTAGGTCATGTTCTGGGTTGGGGAAAGGTCTGCGGAATTCTAGTGGTTGTTAGGATGAAATGCTAGATGGAAAAAAAGCCGACAATTTAAATCTGATGCATGGTCTTTCTCACATACACCAATGAGATTTATTTTGTAAATAACATTATCATAATTCCAATAGCTTTCCATGTTACTTAGAATAATTCAAATTACTCACCTCAATTTACTAAGCCTGCTCTCTAAATTTGTCTTACAGTATTCTCCTCTACACACACTTGAGACCACTGTGCTTTTTCCTCTTCTTTAGACATAACAGAAATCCTGGTCTTGGGCCTTTGCACCAACTGTTTCATTTGCCTGGAATGTTTATCCTCCCTTACATTTCATGGAGGAATCTTTCTTATCATTCAGATATCGGCTCAAATGTCCCCTCATCAGAAAGGTCTTCCCTGATCACCCAAGCCAAAATTAACCAGTGACTTTCTATCATATCATACTGCTTTTATTCTGATTTAAAAAAATTGTCTGTTTCTCCCAACTAAAACATAAGATTCCATGTTAGTAGTAGTAGTTGGTAGTAGTAGTAAGCCTCTTTGCATACTCAATAGTTCCTAGACATGGTAGGCACTCAGTATATATGTAAATACATGTGATAGATAATTTTAAAAGTAACCCTATATAATAGGCATTATCATCTTTATTTTATAGAAGACACTGAATTTAATAAAAGTTAAGAAATTCACGTGTCAGAAATTTATGTATGGCATAATTCAAAGTCAGATCTGTCTGGATCCAAGGCCAGGCTCTTAAACACTGTCATATACTGATTCTGTAATACTACCTGTGTGACCTGGGGCAGATTGCTGGCCAGAAAAATTTTTTCCAATTTTTTAGCAGCAGAATCCTTTTTTCTCTTTAAATATATATATATACACATACAACCTCAATAAATTGCTCATTTCATATGTTCAAAGATACGATGTTTACTAATTATGAAATAAATCAAAGAAACAAAGTTGTCATGTCAAACATATTTTAAAATGTTATTTTAGTTGTATATGTTTGGTTGTATATGTTATTTGCATATATGCAGTGGTAAATGGTGAGCTTTTAAAAATTGACCTCCTTGAAATCTCAGGATACTCACAGATTGGAAGTATGGCAGGAAAAGCTTTATTCTAACTGTGCCTGGAAGGGAGTTAACCTGGAGCATGTGTTCACATGTTGATGGTCTACAATGTGTTCTAACACTCTTCTAAGAGTGGGCTATTTATACTCTCTAAAATATAGTTTTACATGCTACATATGTGGAAAAAAATTGCAGAATTCCTAAAACATCCTCAAAGCATTCACAATTTCAAATCTATGTGCCTAATGTTATCCAGGGTTATCTATAGCTCTCATATTCAATAGGCAAATTTCATGTTTTTTGATATAACTATATTCACTCTGATAAAAGAATATGAGAAGCAAGCCAAAAAGATCCAAAGTAGCCTTGAAATAAGCTGTAAATAACTCAAGATCATAGTATCAAAGCAAATATGCTTTCAGAGAACAATGCCAGGATAATGGGCACCAGATAGTAGCCAATCACAATTAATCACCATTAGCTGCTTTAAAAAGCAGAAGGCTAACAGCACCATATATCAGAATAAGAGGGTGAGAAAGAGTCATCAGACACATAATTTGTAAAGAAGCTCACATAAATAATACATGCTATTGTAAAAACAAATTAAAAAGCTACCCCTAAAATACTAATAGGTGATGAGAGCAGACAGGTAGGTTAATGAAGCAAGCCAGAAAACTCAACAATACAAATGCTTTTCTAAGGATCTTTCTTTGTTTTGCAGATTCTACAGAAAGTTGCCAGGACTTATTAAACAAAAGCATTGATGTGTTATACTGAGAAAAATATTTGTCTAAAAGCAAAATGTTTATCAAGGAGGCTAATAATTAGAGTCAGAAGAAGATTAACCATGAAGCAAGGAAATTTAGGATTCAAAGGCCCTTGATTGTGTGGGCCCCTATCAAGGCCCAATTTCTAGTTTTGCATTAGTGATTATTCATTTTTTTATTAACAATAGCTACACTCTTGCCTCGAGTTTATATGTTTCAGGCCCCGCAAAATCTGCATCTAACTCTGGTTTCAGCTCTGGCTTGTTAATAGTGAAGAAGGCAGGTATAGTCATTAGTTTCAGGTGTGACTGTCAAGTGGGAAACTGAATGTCATGAATGTTTCTCTCTCTGTCATTGACTAAGACAGTCTTACCATTCTCCTCAGTTTGACTAAACTTTAGACAGATTTCTCCTGGATTATAGGGCCCTAACCTCTTTTTTCTTAGAGCATCTACATTAGAAAACTTGCAGTTATATATTCTTTCTCTGCTTCTTTAAGACGTAAATCTTCTCTTAGCCTCTTGCCTGTTATACAACTCAGGAAAGTTCTTCTCAAGGACCTGGCAGCAATCCCTTTGAAATATAATCAACAAGAAAGATAGGGCTCCTATCTCCTAGTCTTGGTGGAAGGAATGGAGCTGAACTTCGCTAAGTGACAATTAGTAAACACAGATGTCCTCACCACGTTGACCAAGCTCGGCCTAATTTCCTCTAGAACTATTTCTCCAGCTCGCCTCAGGGCTTCAAAACTCTCCCATATTTTGTTTCAATGGAGTTGAGTTCAATTTCTCTTCCTTATTCTAATAGCCTCAAATAAAGTCATCCTTTGCTGTTTAAATTTGTCCAGTGCAATTTTTCTTTGACAATACATATATACAAACTATTTTTATAATGTTCTAGATAAAGTGTTCCATTTTATTGCATATCAATGTTTCTCTTTCCTCACAGTCTTTAATCTTGTTCTTCTACTCTACCCCAATTTTTCATTTCCTTTCACTTTCTCTGACATTCCCATCTATTAAAAACTTGCTTTTTCATTTTATTGCATCCTATTTGTTTTTATAATTTTTCCCATAATTAGCAATTAGTTTTTTTGTTGTTCACCTGTTCATTGCCTGGTTCTTCCGTGAGACTGTATGTTCTGTGAGATCAGGTACCATATCTGAATTATTCACTGGTTTTGGTTTTTACCTTTAAAACATAGCACAATCCTGTAACACATAGAACATACTCAACGACTGTTTTTTAAATAAATTATTGCATAAAATACATCAACAGTATTTTTCTAATTCTAAATCACAGCCTCCATGATCCACAAATATTAGGAAGGTTCAATATACCTTGGGGATCATAGTCATGAGAGAACTGTCATAATAGGTAACATGATTGGTAATTGGGGTATGCTGATTGCATGGTTCAGTCCTGGGCACATAGATGCTATCACTGAGAAAAGCACTAGGGGAAGGCTAAGGCTCTCATTAACTCTTCACCCAATAGCCTTGTTAGGGTCTGAAAGTGTTTGTCCCTCCAAAATTCATATGTTAAAATTTGATTTCCAATGTGGTGATATTAAGAGGTGGGGCCTTTGGGAGGTGATTAAGTCATGAGGGCTCCACTCTTATGAATGAGATTTATGCCCTTATGAGGCCCAAGGGAGCTTGTTCTCCCCTTCCACCATGTGAGGATGCACCATCTATGAGGAAAAGGCCTTTATTAGACATTGAATATGCTGGTCTCTTAATATTAGAATTCCCAGCATCCAGAACTGTGAGCAATACATTCCTATTGTTTAGAAGCCATCCAGTCTAAGGTATTTTGTTATAGCAGCCCAGATGGACTAAAGAAGCCTACTACCACCATTCCCACCTGCAGCTAAATGAGGATTAAGTAGGCAGGAAGAAATCCTCCAAGAAATTTTTAAAAAGAAAAAACCCAGAACCCACTGGCAATGCAGTTCTTCCAGGCCCGAGGAAGGAGGAATGCTTTTTAAAGTTCATTTTGTTAGTTAAGGTGGAAAATTTCTTTAATTTTTATCTACTTCCAAGTTTAGTCCAACAGCAGTTCTACCTCAGGGAGTGTGTGGAGGATTCTTTGCCCTAGAATTTAACTATTACAGATCATATTCCCTTTACAGGCAAACTGGGAAATTTTCTCTCAGAATTTTATGTCTGTTTTGCAAAAATAGCTGAAATAAGCACACTTGTCTGTCATCCTTGTGGTAATATCTAACTGATAACAGATGTACACAGGCTTTGTATGGCAATAAAACAATTGGTTAATTTGAGTTTCATCTGATAAACTGTACTGGCACCTGTTCTTACAAAGCTATGATGATAATGTACATCATTGTCAATAGAAAGTTACGTCATATTCGACATCTAATAGACACTATCATTAAATGTATAGTGTATCATGATTCACTAAAAACAAGGAAAGAAAGAGAGTTATGTGAATGTAAAATGTACACTGTCAGCAGCCAGGGTCCCAGACACTCCTTTCAATCTTTCTGACTCTGTGAACATGTGCATCTAAAAGCTCTTAACAGGAGAGCAACAATACATGTGAAGCAAGAAGAATCACAGTGGAGGATCTTAAAGAAAGAAAAAAAATCATCTAGTGGATCCAGGGGAACCACTGAGAAAAGACTCTATAGTTTATAGCACAGGCAACAGAAATAAGACCATTCTCAGGGAAGCATAATGAAGAAAGTTAGAAGGAAGCTGTTAGTTGCCTTTTGACAGGTAGAAAATGGATATTAGCAATAAGATAGAAAGAAAGTAAAAGGCAATTAGTAATATTTTTATGCCAATCATTCATTATGGAAAGTTATAATGTGTTCTGATAACTAGCATGAGAGTTGGTTGTAAAGCAAAAAGATCAAAATTAAATAAATAGCAGAAGAAATATGTGAGACACTTTCACAACCGAATATGCCTTCAGAATCCTTGTAGAATATGTGGTTCTTATCTCTGAGGGGTGGGCTATTATTTTGAGAACTATGGAAGGCAGGAGGCATTTTTACAAGGATTAGAAAACAGAGGTCCATCTTTGGAAATTAAAAAAAATAAGTAGAGTGATGGCAATAATTTAGAATACTAACCTTTATTTTAGTCTTGGGAATGGCATAAAACAAATCATTAAGAACCTTAAGGCATTAAGCACAACATTAGGAAAATCATGTTACACCAGTTCACTTTAATTTTCTTCATTAAGGGAGTAATGCAATGTACATAAAAAACATCATATGGAATCCATCTGAACTCAATTAAGTTATAGGATTCTGTCTATTAACTATTTTAGTAAGCCAAAAATATCATCTCAATATCGTACATTAATCAGGTGACCAAGTGGTAAGTAGGTGACAGTGAAAGTTCTGAAAGATTTGTTCTTGCACTACCAAAAATAGTGAGCGATGTCCCCCCGGTATTAATACTAATGCCATTTGACAAAACAGATTAACAAGGACAAATTCCTTATTTTGTTGGTCTAAGTAGCTTGATTGTATCAGTTAATGAAAACTAGTAGAATAAAATGAATAGGCTTGACTCAAACATCTCAAACTCTCACCCCATCTGTATAATGCTAGGCCTTATCCCTTACAAGATCAATCCCAGTATCTCTTTGGTGTCTTGCTCATGCTCTTGAGTATTTTCCCATATTCCTTCACTCCAGCCACTTACTAAGTCAGATAAAGGCCTTCCAAATCTGAAACTCAGCCTCCCATTGCCAAAGCAGCTCAGATTTCCCTGTGGTTTTAATTGTGCTCAGGTCTTTCTGGCTCTGTCCAAAAGTAGGGAAGACGGTCCTCTCCCTCTCTTGTCACAATTCTCTCCCAAGGCACAAAGCAGAGCTTTTTTCCCCCCTATATCTCACAAAGACCCTCTCCAAAGCAGTACTTTCCACTTGTTACTGAACCTCGTCTCTTCATAGGGCTCAGAGTTGAGGGCATAGGGGCACGCATCAAGCTGTCTCTTCAGCCGTCATTATTTTTGGCACCTATGTAAAAGCTTTGGTTCTCAGTCAGTCCAAAATGCTCATACTAATTGACTACTGGTACAACAAGGATGTTCAGACCTGTTTGAGTCAGAGCTTAGGTTAAAGCCAGGATATCCCAGGATACACACCAAGTCTTTATACAATTGTGCTTGCTATTCTCTCTGCTTAGAATAGTTTCTTTCCCACTCTCCCCTTTCCTCCCCAATATATCAGTGTAACCACTACCTCCCCCAGAATCTTAATCTGGCTTATTCCAGCTTGTCCTTCAAGACTTCATACAGGCATGACCTTTTCCAGGTAGACCACCCTGACCCCACCCTGAATTAGATATCCTTCCTCTGTGGTTTTATTCCACCTTGTGTATATCTCTATTAAAGCATGATCTTGCTATTATTGTCTATTTATGTATTTAGCTCTTCTATTAGACATTTTAAAATTTTCATGTATTTATCTTTAATAGCCTTTATTATTTTTGAGCATGCTATGCACCAAATTGTGTACCCCTAATATTCATATGTTGAAGCCCTAATCCCCAGTGTAATAGAATTTGGAGACAGGGGTTTTAAAAGGTAGTAAGATCATGAAGGCAGAGCCCTCATGATAGTGACTTTATAGGAACAAGCAAGAGAGAGTGCTCTCTCTTCATCCACACAAAGATGAGGTCACATGAACATACACTGAGATGGTAACCACCTATAACTCAAAAGAATGAACTCTATCTTGCTGACACCTTGATCTTGAACTCCTCAGACTCTAAAATTGTGATAGATAAATTTCTGTTATTTAAGCCACACAGTCTATGGTACCTCATTATGGCACACCGTGTTAAGAGAGAGCAGTTTTAGGTTTACAGAAAAATTGAGCAGAAAGTACAGGGAGTTCCCACATACCCGCCCCATCACCCCTCCGCAAGTTTTTTCTGTTATTAACATCATATATTAGTGTGGTGCATTTTCTACCACTGATGAGCCAATATTGATACATTATATTAGACAGTCATATTTTTCACCTCCATATCCCTAGTCCCTAAGGGCTGTGCTTGGTACATGGTAGGTGCTCACTAAATACTGTTTTTATTAAAAGAATGATAAAAAAATTAATAAATAATGGATCTGAAATAAAGAAGAGTGATGGTAAGTGTTGCAGACTGCTATATAGTTATTGCTGAAAAATTCTGGAAGACTCTCTGTTACATGTTCTTAAACTTTCAAGACTCTATGGAGACATTTTACTCTCAGCTCTATTATAAGATAAAAGCACAGAACCCTGAACAATGAAGCAACTATTAGATAATTATTGTCGATTGACTAAGTCACTCCATAATATAATCCAAGTCGTATTACAGTGGTGGGGAGGGGCTTTTATTGGGAAGGGACCAAAATAAAAAATAGTACTAACACTTAGTGGTTGTATTAATTATGTGGGTTTTACTACTGCTAATAGATTTCTTAATATTTCAAGACACAGCAAATGTAATGGCTTTATAGAATTATATAAACACAATTTAAATATTGAAATTTTAACACACCTGTATAAAGACTAATAAAATAAATCGTAAAAATTAGTCCTCCATTATATAACTGACTAAATGATCTACTTCTTACTTGACTTTGAAATAAATATAGATTTGGAGCCACAATGCCGACAAAAAAAATCTTCTCTTTCTTTAGCTTTTTGTCAGGTTATCAGTGTTGGTATTTACAGTTGTAGGAAAAGGTTGAGGAAAAATATGGAAGCTGTTAGGTTCCATTAAGATTGTATTATTGCAAACCTTTTTAGAGCTTGTAATATGAGAATGTGAAGTCAAATATTTGACAGGAAGCTTACTATGCATTCCAGTCATATTTTGACTACAACACTGTTTTGGAAGTACACATGTTAAAACTTCCTGGGACAGAGTTCCACAGAATACCAATTTGGAAAGGATATGGTTAAAATTAAAGATAACAGAGCTTTTTCTTTACATTTTCCTAAAACAGTGCTAGGACAAAGGTAAGTCCTTCTTTACATTTTTTCCCCCCCAGGTGGACTGTCTGGCCTTACCTTAGTCTGGACCTGCCTTGAAATTTGCTAATGTTTTGTGCCTTCCAGTCACTGGTTTTAGTTCGTTACCTGTGGCTGAGTAGGCTTCTGAACCCAGAGCTCAGCCACCTTCCTCTCCTTCAATAAAAAGCCCTAACATTTGAATTGGGGCTTTATAATTTTCAAAGCACTTCCAAATACAAATCATCCCCTTCGAAAAGTAATGAATCAGAGCATCTTTGTTTTATAAATGAGGAAGCAGAGAGTTAGACCTTAAATAGCTTATTTACAGTTGCCTAGCCAAGGAGGTAGCAGGCCTGGGGCTGTAATTTTTATTCCAAGGCACTACACTGAGCTTCCTCATCAAACCTTATTTGGCCTGAAAATCACTTGTTAAATTTCTCTGGAAGTGAAAACAGGAATAAACAATTTACTCGTATATGAAAAGGACAATGTCTTGATAGAAGGCAAACATATTCTTTGGTGAAAATTTCTTACTTCTGAAAATATCCTACTGCGGTACTATCTATTCTTGAAGTTGGACCTATTGAAATGGGATAAAAGTTAAGTACTACAAGGAAAGGGGATGGGAAAAGGTTTATTAACAGCCAACCTCAAGATAGAGATGTGATATAGTTCTTGTACAAAATCTGACTAGTTTCTCCCATTAAGAGAATAAAACAAAAGTAAATGAATGGAGTTTGATTGAAACAAGAGCCTTGCTTAGTCATAAGAAATTGATTCATGCCTGGAGGAATATTTAAATTCTTAAGTAGGTTCCTAAGAAAAACCTGTAAAACTCTGGACCAGGACAAGTCCACAGAAAGTGAACACTTAAAGCACATATTGGCCTGGAGGTGGGAGCTGACTCAATTATTTCTTGAGTTGTTTTCTAGTTCTGTGATCTGATGATTAAATGCAATAAGAAAGAGAAAATGGGGATCAGGTGATGTCCTCACCCCTGAGAGTTTAAAGCTAGCTGTTTTAACAGGAAAATGAAAGTGTTATGATTCAGAGATATTTATCTTTAATTTGTGCAGTTTTACTGATAAGAATCCAGCTGGTCTTTTCGAAAATCAGTCAGTGGGAAGTGGAGACACATCCACAGGAAACATTACAATATAAGCTTTCTAACAAGTCATGAGTCATATAAAAAGAAGAGCGATTAAGTTAGGCAAATATCTTGCCCATGTCTTTGTATTTTAACAATTGAAGGCAAAGACTTCTAATTCAGAACACGAGTGATTAAACAGGAAGAACCCTTGTTTCAGTGGAAAATAACTACAGCTGCTGTAAAGATTCTTTAAAAGAAAGATACTTTCAGCTTAAGCATAATCTAGGTCAATTGGTAATTCTGTAAAGACATACCAGAGACTTTTAAAGGACAGATTCATAAAAGGTTAATCTAGGCGGGAAGCTAAGGTACATCCAAATGTAAAATACAAAGCTATTTAGAGCAATTGCATAGCAAAATCAGGCCACAATTGCAAATTGATGGAGCTGATAGAAGATATGTTTTTTTCTTCTTCTAGTCCAATGCTAAACCACTCAGAGTTTTCAAAATACATCAAATGAAAATGTATATTACTATTCAGGAAATTAAACTAAATTGAAAACCAGTCAATTCTCAAGTGTGCATAGTAAGGCTGTGATGTACTCTAAGGATATTGTTAATGAACTTTCAAAATGTAATCATGTCAGGGCCTTGCCATATCCTTTGATTTATGCATACATGATTCTTTAAAATTCACACAAATATTGCGTAAGCCATCCTAACAGGGTATCATCATTGCTCCAAATGATTTAAAAAGTGTACATGAGCAGACATCCTCTCAGTGCATTAAACCTAGCATTATATTCATTTGAAAAGAGCAAAGGAAATGAAAATATTGCTTAAAGATGACCGTATTATATAATTTTGTCAGCTCACTGTTCCATAAAAGAAAGGGAACTGTAATACGGGGGTGCGGTAACATTAGCAAAATTATCAAAAATTTATCTAATGCTGATTTATATTTCAGATTTGAAGATAAGATTATAGGCTTTCCTCTTGTGCTGCAGGGTTTGCTTCTTTGCAGAAGCTGAAGCTGCTTCTGGCCTGAAGGCTTGTCTGGACACAGAGTAGCTGCCCTAGTGGATGGGTGCTGTGGACATGTACGTATGTCGAATACTGTAAGAAACTGAATGGAGTATGGAAAAGAGGATTGCCTGAGAGCTTTCAATCTTATAAGAAAAATAAGATACATAAACAAAAAGGTAATACAAGTGAACAAACTCTATTTATATGACCTATATTTCTATTTCTTCTTATGAAAAACAACAGAATTAAATTATGGCACAACTATAAAAGAAACACTATTTGGTCAATCAAAATGTATATTTTTTAATTGAGGAATAGTTAATGAGTGTAACTGGAAAAATAGCCACAATGTATATAGTTCAATAAAATAGTATGAGTTTATGTACCTAAAATGATATACTTCAACTCTGTGCCTCCTCTCTCATCTAGCAAAAAGGGTAATAATAATATCTACCACATAGGGTTTTTGTGAAGAAAAATGAGTTAATAGTGACAAGGCACCTAGAACAATGCTTGGTATATAATACATTTTAAGAAAGTATTTTCCGTAGAGAATGGGCATCTGGTAGGGTGGGGGGTGGGGTGGTTGCATCAGAACTGTCTGTGGAGTCCTGTGCTTGCCGGAGTGTGAACGTGTGGCAAACCTTAAAGGGAACAGAGTGATGCTCCTCGAGGAGCTGGTCTGGCTCTTCCTATGCCCCAAGCGGGCATTGGTGCAACACAGCCATGGACCTGCAAGGATCCCTGGGATTAGGACAGGGGCTATTGTGATTGTATCCAGATAGCTATGAAAGCAGGACCTCTCTGAGGCCTTGGCACTATTTAAAACCTCAGAATTCAGGCACAAAGACAGAGCAGGAATGATGGGAGGTTGGTGGAAGCAAGCCCAGGAATGACTGAGTCAGAATTCCCTGCCAAGCCAGTGAGATAGAGGCCAGGAATGGAAGTTAAGTTACTTTAGAGATAATAAAGAGAGGTGATATTTCTTGCCTATCAATGTTGGTGGAATGAGCTTCATAGCCACTACAATTGGGATTCCCTTGATCCTCCTTCTTGTCCTCTAGCTAGCTGTTAATTCTGATTTACACTCTCCATCTCTTCTGAGGTAAAGGATCAATGCTGAGGCCTAGGAGGCAGAGCTCATGTCGCATTCCCAATACATGTCAAATGGCAGGTAGGAACAACAACATCTAGCATGTAAGGCATTGTTAAGTTCCATGCATATCTGTGCTAATGTGCTTCATACACACTGTCAGAATGAACACGGAGGGGAGCACAGAAAATATCCCAGAAATCTGGGGGTCGTAGACCCAGGGCACTAACTTTGGGCAAGATATTTCTTTGTAATCATCTTATATGTTTCAAAAATTTACTTGCATTTCACATTCTACTACAGAAAATATCCATGCTTCCTCCCTGTACCTACCACCCCAAACGTTCAGTTAAAATCGATATTCCTGGAAGATGCGCTTATCCTGTGGATTTGTGTATATGGCTGTGTAGTTTCCTTAGAAGGAATCTCACCCCAGTTTGAGAAACATGTTCTTATTTTTTTCCTTAAAAATATGTGAGGTTTTTTTTTTGGTCCATTCACATTCAATGTTATGATTGATAGGTAAGGACATTCCAGCCATGTTGTTATTTCATTCCTGGTTGTTTTGTGGTTCTCTCTTCCTTCCTTCTTTCCTTCCTTCCTTCCTGTCTTCCTTTGTTAAAAGTGATTTTCTGTGGTAGAGTGTTTTAATTTCTTCCTTTTTGTGTGTGTGGATCCATTGTAGGTTTTTGATTTAAGGTTACCATGAGGCTTGCAGGAAACATTTTATAGCCAATTATTTTAAACATATGACAAATCTGCTTATAAACAAACAAATAGACAAGCAAAGAGAAACTTAACAGAAATTCTACCCTTTAACTCCATCCCCCTGCTTTTTCACTTACGTTGTTTACATCCATAAGTTTTTATACTATCTACTTCTCAAAAAGTTGTTACAGTTATTAATTTTGATAGGTTTGTCTTTTAGGCTTCCTACTCGAGATATAAATGGTTTATACACCACAATTACAGCAATAGAGTATTCTGTATTTGTGTCCTTTCTAGTGAGTTACACACCTTCAGAAGATTGCTTATTGTTCATTAATGTCCTTTTCTTTCATATTGAAGAACTTCTTTTAGCATTTCTTATAGGACAGGTCTGATGTTGATGAAATTCCTCAGTTTTTCTTTGTCTTTATTTCTTCTTCATGTTCGAAGGATATTTTTGCAGGATATAATATTATATATTAGGGTTAAGGGTTTTTTGGGTTTTTTTTTTTAAGGTTTTTTTCCTTCAGCACTTTGAATGTGCCATGCCACTCTCTCCTGGCCTATGAGGTTTCCACTGAGAAGTCTGCTGCCAGACATATTGGAGCTCCTTTGTATGTAATTTTTTTTTTTTTCTTATTTCTTGCTTCCCTTAGGATCTTTTCTTTATCTGTGACCTTTGGGAACTTGATTATTAAATGCTTTGAGGTAGCCTTGTTTGGGTTAAATTTGCTTGGTGTTCTATGACCTTCTTGTACCTGAATATTAATATCTTTCTCTGGGTTTGGAAAGTTCTCTGTTGTTATTTCTTTGAATATATTTTCTACCCCAATCTCTCTCTCTACCTTCTCTTTAAGGCCATTAACTCTTAGATTTGCATTTTGAGGCTATTTTCTAGATCTGGTAGGCATGCTTCATTCTTACTTATTCTTTTTTCTTTTTTCTGTTCTGTGTATTTTCAAATAGCCTGTCTTCAAGCTCACTAATTCTTTCTTCTACTTGGTCAATTCTGTCATTGAGAGACTCTGATGCATTTCTCAGTTTTTCAATTGAATTATTAAACTCTAGAGTTTCTGCTTGATTTTTTTTATTATTATTATTTCAATCTCTTTTTGAATTTCTCTGACAGGCTTCTGAATTCCTTCTCTGTGTTATCTTGAAGTTCATTGAGCTTCTTCAGGACAGCTATTTTGAATTCTTTGTCTGAAAGGCCACCTATCTCCATCACTCTGGGATTGGTCACTGGTAGGTTATTTAGTTTATTTGTTGAGGTCATGTCTTCCTGGATGTTCTTGATGGTTGTGGATGTTCGTCAATGTCTGAGCACTGAAGAGTTAGGTATTTATTTTAATCTTCACAGTATGGGCTTGTTTGAACCCATCCTTCTTGGGAAGGCTTTCCAAATACTCAAAGGGAATTGAGCGTTATAATCTAAGTCTCTGGTCACTGCAGCCATGTGAGCCCTGGGGATGCTGCAAGCCCCGTAGTGCTTTGACTCTTGCAGACTCTTTGTGGTACTGCCTTGATGAGCTTGAGTAAGATTTGGGAGAATTCCCTGGATTACCAGGCAAAGTCTCTCACTCTCTTCCCTCACTGTCTGTGCTGGGCTGCTGGAGTTGGAGGAGGAGTGAGGAGTGACATTGGGCACTCCCTCATGGCCACCAGTGCCAGGTCACACCTGAAGCCAGTCCAGTCTCATCCAAAGCCAGTGAGTGGTGTCTGTTGCCTGGCTACCTCCTATGCTTATTCAAAGCCCAAGGGCTCTTTAGTCAGCAGGTGGTTAATCCTGCCAGGACTGGGTCCTTCCCTTCAGGCAGCCTGTTTCCTTTTGGCCCAGGGTGGGTCTAGAAATGCCTTTCAGGAACTAAGGCCTAGACTCAGGAGTCTGCTTTATTTTACTGTAGCTGAGCTGGTACCCAAGTTGCAAAACAAAGTCCTCTGAACTCTTCCCTTTCCCCTTCGTCAAATGGAAGAAAACTCTCCCTGAGCCACACTGCCTGTAGTTGAGAGAAGCATGACACAGGCACTGGCTTGGCCACAGCTGCTGGCATCTCACTAGGTTCATGTGCACCCCAAGTCCACTGGCTCTGAGCCAGCACAGCCACAGGAATTGCCTAAGAACTGCAGGTTTTGTGGCCTGACTGCCTTATGAATTTACTCTAAGCCCTAGGCTGCTCTTTGTCAGCCAGTGGTGGGCCAGTTGGGACTTGGGCTTCTGGGCAGAGGATTTTCCTCTGGCCATGCTGGTCAAAATGCTCCCTCCATGGACACCAGCAGAATTCTACCCTGTACTGTGTTCCCCTGCACCAGGGAGGCCCTGAGTTTTAATGCAAAGCTCCACAATCACTTCACTCTCCCTCTCCTGGGCTCACGGATTCTCTCTCCACTCAGGGAGCTGGTGCAGCACAGCCAGGGGATGGGGGAGGTGTGGCGTAGGCAATGCAAGACTGTCTTTTCTGCCTTCTTCAATGCGTTTTTCGTTGAGGAAAACCATGTGGTATGTTAAAACCATGTAGTATGATTGCTCACCTGATTTTTGGTTTTTCTGAAGGTGATTGCTTGTGCAGATAGCTGTTGAATTAGGTGTTGGTATGGAAGGATGATTGCTAGAGGTTTCTATTCGGCCATCTTGCTCCCTTAGGATTTTTTTTTTTTTTTTTTTTTAGATTATAGAAACAATACATGCTAACAGTCAATAAGCAAAAAAATATAAAAAGTAGCAAAAACATAACAAAACAATAAACTCTGCCATGATCCAGGGAAAAAATCGCTTTTGATATTTTTTCAAGCACCCATTTTTTAAAAAGTTTTTGTGTTTAATTCTATGAGATTTTTTTCACAAGTGCATTCTTATAACCACCACCACAATCAATACGCAGAGCTGTTCCATCACCATAAAGGAACTTTTTCATGGTGCCCCTTACTAGACTCACCTTTCCTCCCTTTCCCATTACCTTGGCAACCACTTACTTATTGCCATCTCTACAACTGTATCGTTTCAAGAATCATACAGTATGCAACTTTTTGATATTGGCATTTTTTACTCAACATAATGTGTTTAAAATCCATGCAAATTGTTGCATGTATCAATAGTCTGTTCCTTTTTATTGGTTCAGTAATATTGGCATAGATGTACAACAGTTTATTTAACTATTCATCCCTTAAAGGACATTTGGGTTCTTTTCAGTTTTGGGCTATTACAAATAAAACTGCTATAAACAGTCATGCACAGGTTTTGGTGTTAACGTAAGTTTTCTTTTCTGTGAGATAAATTGCCCAGGAGTACAATTGCAGGATGGGATATTGTATGTTTAATTTTTTTTTTAAATAGCCAGACTGATTCCCAGAGTGGCTGTATCATTTTACATTCCTATTAGTAATATATAAGAGCTCTAGTATCTCAATATCTTTGGGTGTATTTTGTGCACCTGGGTTCAGAAGCATGGCGGTGATAAACTGTTTAATCATTATCAGCACAAACTCTGTCTAGAAAATCTCATTTTGCATAGCAATAGCAGATTTAAAATATTTTCATTATTACTAGAAATATTCAATTACATTGAATATTTAAAAAATACCATAAAGTCAATTTCGAGCTGACCATGCATATCACAGAATGATTCTATCAGTAATTCTTTAAATAGCCAACAGTTTTGATGTACTAAAATTTGATTCAATTTATTTCGAATTTGACACAGTTTTTAAATATTTGAATGATAAATTATTATATAAACTAACATAATGCAATTTCATGTTATACAAATAGATAGGATATAAAAAGCATACGCGTTATATGTAGAATATGAATACAGAGAAATTCTTGAAAGCATGGTTGTATTTTACAGAGTCTTAGTAGAACTATGAGAAAAATATTATTTCTCTCTTTGTGCTTTTCTGTACTTTATAAATTTTCTGAAATGATCATGTATTACTTTTGTAAAATGGGAAGAAATCAATATTTAAAAGTAAATGATAAGATTTAGTGGGAAAAATGGCCCTCCAAATTAAAATAAAAAATCTTGAAGTTAAAAACAACATACAATAAAACGAATCATTTTGTAACTCTAGTGAATTAGTATGGCAGAAGTTTGATTCATCCTTCCTCTCTTCTTCTTCAAAGGTTTATTGAACATCAACCTTCACCAATAGTCAAAGCCTTTTCTTGGGTTCTGTGGGACAAATAATGCAAAGGCCTGATAGTGTTTTTGAGAGGTTACAAAATAAAAGGTACATTTACTCTACATTCAGAATGATTTTTTTTTTCTTTTAAACTTTTCTTGGACGGAAAACAAGTATTTAAACTACACTGCAAGGAAAGCATTGAAAGACCAAGTAGATAACTACAGTTTTGTATGTAGCTATTAGTGGTCGAATGTGGTTATTAAAGGATCATTTGAAAAATACTGAAGTTCAACAACCATGTTATTTTCTGTTCAGCCTCTATTCATGCTAACTCTTAAATGCTTGAATATCCTTATTAACTAGTGACTATAACATCTACCTTCCATGAAAGAGTAAAAACACATTAATTGAATTAACAGTGATTCATAATGTTTTAATTGCTGACTAATCTAATGCAGGAACATTTTTCCATGTACTACATTTTAATTATATACCATTACTTCCCATGACTTTAATTTTGACACATACCCCCCATCCACTAACACATAAACAAACTAACAAAACAAAACAAAAAATAATGATGCCAGGTGGGAGTAAGCAGGTGTCTCCCAAGTATCATCCTCTTGGAGCATGGCCTGAAGCATGCTCTATAAGTGTGAAACTCCACTGAAGTCTCTTATTTTACCTTAAATCAGATTCTATTTACTCTTCAGATATAACAAAATGTCTCTATTTGACCTTTTGCTAACTTTCTTAACCCCTTTTTGGAATAGATAAATTATGCTATCGATAATTCTGTGAATAAAATTAGTGAGTTGTGTCTTCAATGGAACTAATATTAATAACTACTACTATTACTAACAACATTTACTGCCTTAGACTAAGATTGCTATTTTAAATTTGTTATCCATTTTAATTTCAACAAAACTATTTATGGTAGATAGTATTTAGAAATGAGAAATTGAGGCTTAGTTTCTACATCTAAAAATTGAATAATTATAGAACATACCACATAGATTGTTGTGAGGTTAAATAACATTGTACATTTAAAGAGTTTATTTGAATCATTGTCAAAATAGTAAGGTCTCAGTCAGCGTTCAGGACTACATAAGCCCAGTAGTATGGTGGCTCTGAACATTTTTGAATGAGGACACTTTTTAACGTCAACATATTTTCTGAAGGCAGTTTCAGTTAGGCCCATTAAATAGCACTGCTAGGGGATAGCACCTAAGAAAATATTTAAATACAAACTCTGAATTCAATAATGCTTTCAAATAAATTTGTATTTTAATTATCATAATAAATCAGCATATACCGGAAAAATGGTAGTAAATATTACTTATTGTTTCCAGGCGATGGTTGAAACAATGTGAGGATCTGTTGTACAATCCTCATCCCCAAAGGAGTCAAAGTTAGGAAGCTCTGTTCATGGCAGTGAAAGGTAGTGGACAACTCCATTGATGAGACCCACTATACTTAAGTTCTCTCCTCTGAGTCTGTAGCCTGTTTAGCCATAGGTGCCTACAGGCTCTACCTTACCTCTGATGGCCTTCCACAGCCTGGCCCCTTGCCCTTGGTCAGCCTCCTCCCTAGTTGTATTCTGCTTCAAGAAAGACCTGGTATGCAACTCTGCACCTCAGTAAGACAGGAAAATACTGTAGACACACTATTGATTTGCCATCGGGCAGAACAGAATGTCAGCAGAGGAGAAACTGTTATCAGGTAGACCTAAGATTGTGTTCTGACACTCATTCTGTGACCACAAGGAAACTATATAATTTATCTGAGTCTCAGTTGTATACATAAGATACAAAATTTCTAAGAGTTAGTATGAGGATTAAATGATATAAGGTGTATAAGGCTTTCAAGTACAATGTCTGGCATACAATAAGTTCTCCATAGTGGTAGCTGGTTTTATACTGTTACAATGGAAAATAGCTCATCAGAACATATGTATGTTACATGAAAGGCATAATACATGAGGACACATCATGTACTTTCCAAATGGGGTAATATTCCAACATACATCACACTAAAAGAAATAGAACAAAGGTTATTTTTGAATTCTATTGAGAAGGAAGAGGAATATATCAACAAGAGACATCTTTTTATTGTATTCTTGATGAACTTTCTGAATTAGAGTAACCTAGCGAAAGTCTCCGCTTTGTTGGTTTATTCAAAACTCAAATAGTGAATGTAACTGAAAATAGTTTTGCTAATTTTTTAGTAGTGCAAAGCAATTCAAGAGAAAAAAAAACATGCTCCATGGAATAGCAACTTATGTTCAGAGTTGGAAGAAGTGTCTTGGGTTTTGAACGCTCATTACAGAAAATATGTAAATTAGTGAACATTTTAATATGAAATTTTGTTATTAGGTCACTCAGGACAGTAATGGATGAAAGAATCACAGGATATTTTAGTAACAGAATCATTCCTTCATGTCATTATCATTTTTTAAAGAAAATCTAGCAATAAGTTCAAGAGTATAATGCAGCTTTTCCCCATTCTCTTTAAAGAGCAAATACCACACATAGCAATAAAATAACCTGAGTCCCTAAAGAAAAATATATCATGAAACAAACTAAGGAGAGCAAGGACTATTTCTCTTTACATACTTTAATCTACATTGGGCAACCAACAAAGAAAGTTCGCATAAGTGGAAAACAAGTTTTTGGCTGAAATAAATCTTCAACCAATTCAATAGATATGGCTGGACCATTTTATAATCAATATCTTATCAATCTACCAAAAATCTAAAAATCATAACAATTTATCAGTTTTTTTTTAATATGCTCACAACAGAACATATTTAAAAACTAGGAAAGGTGCTTTGGCAATCTAATAAAAGACAGCAGAAAGAGATTTATTTCTATCTGCCATATTACCACTCATTTTAGTAGTGTGTTACTGCTATATTTCACTATTCAGACTCATTTAAATCAACTTTTTATTGTTGCAATAATATTGTTTCATGAGATACAACTTTGTGATGGTGACTTCTAAAACACAGTGCAGACAGAACGTTAGCCAAGAAAAGATACACTTTACAGTGATGAGGACTCAATTCTCCATGGAAGGAGCTAATAAAACAAGTGGAGAAAAATAAAACAAAACAAAATATGATGTCATTAAATATAATCAGGAAAGACATGACTTATATAGTGCCTGCCATTTTCTCAAAAGAATATTCAACAACTAAAAGGATAATAATTATTAATATTAGGTGTTTAGAACTTTGCACTTTACAAAACCCTTTTCAATTTAACCATTTTTAACCATTATGAGAACCACACAGTGTGTGTTCCTTCACCTAACTCTCACACAGTAGATGAGTCTCCCAGACTGGCCTCCTGACTCCAGGTATTTACCTGTTTCCACTCTACCATAATGTTCACAGAAACAGGTCAACTTTAGCATCCCCTTTATTGGAAATGATAAAACCCACAACGTGTACCCACAATGGAATGCTTAAGTTTTTAACCAGTTTCAGATTCTCTCGGATCAATTGCACATTTACCACCTTGTCTTCTCCCTACAGGGTAGAGTTAGGATGAATCCTCAAAAGTTAGGATGAAGGTTCAAGCCTTTTCTACAACCTAATTCCAAATATCAAAAAAGGAAGGAAAAATGTTTCTTAAAACTAATAGCCAAGAAAAGTTCTGCTTCTTTTGAGGAACTGTATGTTAATTCCCTTCTCTCTGAAAAATGCTAACTATAGAAATGACTAGTCTTCCTTCTCTCACTTTCAGAGAAGTGCAAAGCAAAATCTACCACAAAACTCTGGCTCTCTACATGGCTCATCTGTCTGTGCTCTCTTTAGCCTGCTCTGGTTTAACCTCGTCCTCTCACCCGTATCCTCACTTGTCCTTGATCTCTTAGTGTTTATGTTTCCATTGCCATACAGGTATTTCTACTGTAAGGTACCTCAAATGCTACATGTAAAGACATAGTAAATAGTCCAGCAAACATGCAAACCACATCCCTATGTGTTGTACCATCTCCTATGACCACCTCCAACCAGAGGTGTACAACTCTCGTCTCAGCGGTGCTGCAGCGACCCACCACCCACCGGTCACTGGGGGTACTGGCATCTAAAACCTGTTGTCAGGTCTCCTTTGGCTGCTCTTTAGCTTTAGGGCTTTGATGAAATCTCTTCCTCTCTCTGCTTGTCTTACCCCCATCAATTCTATGTTATCTAAGAGGTTTTTCTATCACAAAACAACCTCAGATAAGTACTGTAATGTATGCAGCAGGTGTGAGTAGGGAACTTTTAACTAATTGAAACATACCATAGAGGAGTTGTGTGAGTAAAGGACTTACAAATGTAGTTTAAATATATTTAATATTGCTTGGAAATGAGTCCATGTGGTTAAAACATACTCGTTTATCTCCTTTAGAAAAAGGAGCGATCAGAAAGAAAACCCTCAGTGAGCGAGCATTTTCTCTTCATTTAAACAAAACAAAACAACAATAACAGAAGCAGCTAGAACTTGGTCCTGCTGCTCCTGGTGATCAAATCCATCCATTTGTTTCAGGTGAGTAACTTTATCATGAGACATTCAATGGCAGCAAAAGCCTGCTGCTGGGTGGATGGTGATTTCTAAGGGATTGCAAAATGGATTTAAGGATCTACTCTAATCAGAACACAGATTTACCATATGGTAATTTGATAAACCATATGACAATCACCGTTCATCAGTGTTTCATATTGAGGATTTAGGAAATATGAAAGCACCAGGTCAAACAGATAAATATTGGTATCCAGAATACCATTCAGGGTAGTAGGAGTAATGGGCCATGTAATGAAGAATTATAATGAGATAATGGCAATTTAAACTTATATTTTACTTATAGCTTATGACATAAATTGCCAATAGCAGCAAATGCTATTGATAGCACACACATGCGTGCACACACAGACACTCCTCCCAAACAAACAAGAAAAATCATACACATCTGTTCCATTTCTTGGACTGCATGGCTCTGGTTCTGCCAATTATGCAATGGAATTAGTACAAAAAGTAAGACTGACAGGAAGTCAAAGGTAAAAATGTTGTCGTTTCTGGTAAATCAACACAGCTGAAAAGCCATAGATTGTCCTGGATACATAGATCTCTTTATAATTATTTATAGGTATGGTGATAAAAATACTCTAGGGACTGACATGAGAATTTAAACTCATCTTTGAGACTAAACCCTGTGTAATTTCTCATCGCAATGACTTGATCAACAAAGAAGACAAAAAAACCCATCTGTGTTCTTGCTGATAACTAGTTAAAGATCTTAATCATGTGCCTGAATTTTTGAGGCCTTAGACAAGAAAGTGTAGGTGAGAAACGAGTGGAGTAAGTTTGGGCCCATGGCCTCTCACTATTTCCGTAGAACACATATAAAGAACTTCTACCCATTGTTTATCACCCACTTATTAGTGAGAGCATGTGGTGTTTGTTTTTTCCATTTCTGGGATACTTTGCTTAGGATAACGTTAAAAACATACCTGTCGGGTACAGTGTACATTACTGTGGTGATGGGAACACTAAAAGCCCTGACTTCAGCATTATTCAATTCATCCATGTAACAAAAACATTTGTACCCCCTTAATATTTTGAAATTAAAAAAAAAAGAATTTCTGCCAACTGCCATTATCTGTGGGGGCTGGAAATCATAGAGATACTTACAGCCAACACTCAGTCTACGGTTGGTAAGAATTACTTGGTAAGTTGAACAGAAAACACTACAAATAAAATGTCTCCATCTGGCATCAAGGAGGAGTAAGCCTTTCTGGCCAGGGCTGACTTTCAAAGGGAAATTTTTCCTGAATAAAAATGTTTCTCCTGCCCCCGGTAATGTCTCTTCCTGTCTACAGTCCTGTCCCAAGCTCTGCAAACTACTGGGCCCCTCTAGGCTGTCAAAGAAAGTTTGTAATAAATGTAAACATTAAATGTTAAGCAAACAAATTTTAACATTATTTGTAACAAAAAAATGACAGAACAGTGACCCTAAATAATTCTTGACAGATTGCATTTCATAGCTGGAAAACAACCTAGATGTCTTTCTAAAAGGATGAGGAGACAGAAAAATCACCAGAGAAAATGAAAAATCTCAGCAGTTCAAAATAAAGGGATCATGTCAACACTAAAAAGAAATTTTCCCTGATGAAACAGAGGTACTTAAAGAAGCAGGAGAAATATCTGAAATATATGATTATGTGATTAAGTGAATAAGTACACTATAAAATGATATAAAACTATTTTTGTAAAAACAAGTGATGAAAAATTAATATGTCTATCTGTGTTAGGAAAAAAATATATAACATTAAGGCTGTTTATTCCTGAATTGTGGGATTAGATATTATTTTTATTCTTTTTTGTTTGTTTTTCTGCCTCAAATTAAATTTGTGTGTACTGAGCTTTAGTCTCACAAAAAAGTCCATTCATTTAAAAATATATAACTGAAAAAGTAGCACCAATATTTGCTCTCAAAAAGAAAGATACTTGTTTGAACACAGATGGTTTCAGCTAATAAAGACTCAAGGTTTTAGAAAATTAAGTTTGTGTTGCATGTTACCCACATCCCATTGCCTAACATTTGGCCTAGTTAACTCCAGAATATATTATGCCTAATTTAGCAAATAGTTTACCCCTTCAGTTCCCAAACTGTGCACCAAAGCATCTTAAAGTACTGTGATAAGTTCAGAAAGATGCCACAGATTACTGTAAATTTTCAAGGAAAATACATTGATACTAGACATCTAGCTGGATATTGCACAAACTATTAGCTTGAGCTTCACAGGCTCAACATTAGATCTTGCTTTGTTCCCTTTGGTATGTCTTATCTTTGTGAAACTGGTCTTTTATTGGCTGATGTGATAAAAAGCAAGTACCACCTGAGAATCAGTTTGGAACAGGAAATGAGAATAGCAGCATCCAGTCTGAGTCTAAGGTTTGAGAAGCTGTGTGGTACCCAACAGGCACACACATCTGGTTAATAAGTAATTTTGGTTATTTAAGAATGGAATTAAATATTACTTTTTCTTTTAATTTATGTGTACTTTTTTTCAAATAGCTACCAAGTTGTTAGGATATAAATACTTATAAAGTTATTTGGGCCTAACTATTCAATAAAGAAAATTATTAAATACATCTTTTGCCATGAAAATATTACTGAGACACTAATGGTATCATGTACTGAAAACATATGGAAAACTTTGCTCAATCTTACTAACTGGTGCACATTAAGCTGCTAGTAGGCCAGAAGGACCTATCCAGATATTGGGTAACCCATTGCAGCCTTGTATCAAACTAGCAGGCTTAGATCAATTACTAATTGTAACTGAACTTGATTGTGATTAATTATAGTGTTGAGCTATTCAAGTTTAGTTCTTCTAAAATCCCATCACAAAATGGGTATCTTGAAGGATGACTTTCAAAAGAAAACAAGGTTTAAATGAAGCCTTAGGTTGCTTCCAACTCCCATTTGAATTTTGTCCAATATTCTTTCACCAAAGCAAATCCTCTTGATTCTCATTATTGCAATAAAATCACTAATGTGGCCTACACAAATGACTTTCCAAATGTGGTTCATTATATATAAAATTTTATTGCCTCTGTGACTCTTGAGACTGTCAGTTGTTCAGTGGTAACAATGAGGAAGAATTAGTTAAAAATGAGTGTTTCCTAAACAAAACTAGCAAAAGTTCTCATATAAATAATACCCCCATAATGTATCATGGTAGCAATCATGATTAAAATATCATAATTTATTTGATGTAGAAAAAGATTCATAGAAAATAACTTATTTAAACAAAGGAAATTATCACTAAATACTATCTTCTACAGACTTCTGATTTATCAGGAACTAAAAGTGTTACTTTTCTGTAGATGCAAACTATAAGCTTAATATTTTTTCCCAAGGGCAAATAGATCTTTAAGTATATACTATGTGAATCCATAGTTACATTTAAAAGAATAAAAAATGAAAATCCCCACAGAGTATTTTATAAAATATATGTAATTTCAATTTAATTCAGAAAAAAACTGTTAAACTTATTACAGGGTTTATTAGGTATTTATTAGCTAAAAATTTGTAATTCCTGCCATTAAGGTCCTTACAGTTTAGGAGACAATGAATAGATATGTACATAACTATAAGGTCTCCGGAAAGTCATTTGAGTAAAAGGAAGAGCTTGATCCTGTCATTATGGGTCTGAAAATTAAGAACCAGAAAGGTAGGAGAACTGGTCCAGACCATCCGTCCAACCATCCATTTTTCCATCCATCCCTCCATCCAATATTTAATTAAGCTATTCATTGAAGACAAGGTCTCTCCTATCATTAAATTTACAGTCACATGCACCGTTTTCCTGGTTACATGTTAGAATAAGCTAAATTATTAGGTTTTGAAAATCTTGATCTCCAGACTTCACCTTGGAACTAATTAAATAAGAATCTCTATGGTGCCACCCAGGCATCAGTATTGTTTTATTAAAGGTGCACAGTGATTCCAATGGGCATCCAAGGTTGAGAACCACTCAAGTGGGAAGACAAACACTGACCAATAATTACAAATGCCCTGACTGCTGAGTGTTTCTGAGAAGTTTCAAGTATCCTGTCCAGCTCAAGGCTGTTTCGACCCTATTGTTACTGCCTCTCTTGAGGTAGTTAAATATTACCATTTATGAAAATATCCGTTTAAAGGATTTGGATATAAAGCATGGCATTTATCCTCAACATATTGGAATAAGTTATTCTCCGTAAGTATTCTAAAAGGTTTCTCACAAGATTCTAGATATAATGAATATAAGCAGAATTTGTAATCTAAAAAAGAAATCTTTACATGAAAAGGAAAATTTCAATGTCATTCCCATCATATGAGTTTGACTAAAATAATTAAGACATACTGGGTTCTTCAAAAATTTAGGCTTTTTCTTTTAGGAGATATGGCGCTCATACCAACAGATTTGAGAAAGACAAGGATGTCCCTGTAGATATTCATTAGTATTAATTTTGCTTTATTTTATGATAAATATGCAAATCACTTTAACATATTGCTTCAGAGATATAAAGCAAATATGACATAGGCTCATAAACATTTCACAAAATACCACCTATGCCTCTAAAATTACATACCAAAATGATAGCACGTAATGGCTATAGATGTTCTAACATAAATCTAAATGCAATTTTACTTAATTCTTTCAAATCACAAATGTAGAAATCTTCAAATAGTAGAATTTAAGGTGAAATTTCAAAATTCATGCTCAAGACAAATAGGGTGAAGTAAGTTTTTAAAACAATATTTTGAAAGCCATTTTTGGTCACTTTAAATATCCCCAACCCCCCAACACAACAAAATAATCACATACAAATTTTATCCCCTTGTTTGACCAATAGAAAAAAAGTTATGCATTTTGAAAAGTTTTTTAAAGTTCTCTTTAAAAAATTTGTCCCACTATATATAAATTTACATCAAAAACTCTTTTAATATAACTTCACACCTATCATCTCCTAATCAGCAATAAATTCAATAGGAGTTATGTTGTTGTCAGCAGCTAAAAGCAGCCAAATAAAATCTGATATCATGTAAAAAATGAAATGCTGAGATTTGAACAGCTTCCTGTTTTGCACTGTGGAATTTGTACTGAAAACTGGAGCCTTGTGAATGCAGCAGCTCTTACCATGCTTTAACACATTTTAAAAGAAATGTGCTCATTTATGAACAATGCTAACAAACCTACCCCCAAAATTCTGAAGCTACCTCTAGTAGAAAGAGAAATTCATTCTAATTTTAGTCCAGAGGACATTCATCTTTTAAACACAACAGTGTGATTGACAGACATTTATAATTCTACTCACTTGTTTTAACCATCTATTTTTCTCCCTCATTGCTCCAGTGTTTATTACAAATGTCAGATCCCAAATGTCTCTCTGTCTCTTTCTGTCTGTCTCTGTCTGTGTCTCTATCTCCCCTACCCGCACCCCGCATGTGTGTGTGTGTGTGTATGTGTGTGTGTGAAACAGGCATCGTGCCTTTTTGGAAAAGTCTTCTTCCCTAAAATAACATTTGACCCCTAAAGTAAATTGCTGAACATTTTGTATTTTCAGCCTAAATGTGTTACACACCTGCTGAAAAACATCTATTTCCACTTCTGAGGTAACAACAAAAGGTTTCTTGAGGAAAACAAGTGAGGATGGGTCTGAAAAATTATATATGGTTCCTTTGCCCGCCTCCCCCTGACTGCCCAACACACACACAGATGGACAGAGAGCCCTAGAGATTTCTGTGTACTTCTCTGTAACTTGGTTCTGCATGCTGATCAGCGGGCTCCAAGAAGGTTCACAGTGAAAGACTGAAACCCTAGGCTAAGAGAGATTGTTTTGTGTAATCTCTGCATGTAATACTCACACTGTACTCTTTGGGAAACATGACTTGCATTAAGGTATGTGCGTGTGTGCACGAAGAAGAAACATCTATCACTTTATTGCTGCAAACATGAGTACCATCATGCTACACAAATGTGTAAGAAAATTGTAAAACTGGTCAGGCAAACTTGGTCAGGCAGAGATTAATAAACCCAAACTGAGAGATTATGTGATTTCCAGATTCCCAGGATATTACAATGATGTTTGTAGCATTTAGTTAGGTGTTTAATCACTTCTAGCGTCTGTTACGAGCTAGTGATCTAGCAATAGATTTTGGAATTATCTCTGAAAGAAAGAAATCAATTGTGAACCCTTCATCCTTACAGTTGCTAAAGTGTCTTAATTGTCATATATCTGTCACAAAGATATTTGCTTCTGGATATTATAGACTAAGCATGCAACAAAGTGGTACGGTGGCATTAGATTTAAAGGTTTAAAAAAATCACTGAGTATCATTCAATAGGGTTGTTTTCCTAGTTACCAACAGAGTACATTTCTCAATCATTTCTCCCTATATCCTTTGAAAGACATGACCTCACAGGTCTGTAGACCCAGACCAAGTCCACATTATAAACATCTAGTACAAATGAGATACTTTGACATGTATTAACTCAATCCTCATGATTCTCTTGTTAGATATTGTTCTTTCTTTCAGCTATAGAAACTGTCTATGAGAAATTTGAATGCGTACCTTTTGGTCACTCAGCTGGTCAGTGGTATCAAGGTCCATACCCCAGGTGTATCTGTTTTATCATAAAATTGGTGCTTTTAGTCACTATATTATGCAGCTATTTCTTCGTGGAAAACAAATTTAGGCTAGACAAGAACTTCCATGATCAAAAGCAAAATCCTAGAGTTGTAAGGAAATACAGAAATCATTTAGTCAAATTTCCTACCACTAGAGTTATCCCCTCTACCACATTCCAATAATAATTACCCAGTCTGAATAATCTCCATGACAGGTGGTCACTTCTCCACTGTTAGACAGTTTTAATTATCAGAAAGCTAATCCTTCTGTTGAGCAGAAAACTTCCTCCCAGCAGCTCTTACTATTGGATCCTATTTCTAACCCCTGGAGAAATACTAGACAAGTTTACTTCTTCCACTGAGTGATGACATAATATCTTGGAACAAAATATGGGAGCAAGAATAAGAGCTGCTCCAAAAAATTTAGACATGGTATACACTAACTTAAAGTTAAAAATGTATATTAATTATTTAAATATACATATCTCAGCTCCCATGTAATCAATTTCCCTAAATGAATTTGGCACTAATGCATTCCAAAACAGCATACATCATTTGTTGTAATAATATATTCCTAAGTATTTTATTTTCTTTGTTGCTATCATGAAGGGTATTTAGTCTTTGATTTGGTTATCAGTTTGTTGTTGGCATATATGAATGCTACTGATTTGCATGCATTGATTTTGTAACCTGAGACTTTGCTGCATTTGTTTATCAATTCCAGTAGTCTCATGGCAGAAGCTTCGGGGTTTTCTAGAGATAAGATCATAATGTCAGCAAAGAGGGATAGTTTAACCTCTTCATACCTAATGGGTGTGGTGCGCACTGTCTTGGGATTGGGCATGCTTGTAGCTCTGACTTGGGCAAAGGCAATGTATATAACCTAAACATTTGTACCCCTGTAATGTTCTGAAATTACAAAAAAAAAGTGTATTAATCTTTCTAATTTATGGCTCCTTCAAGCTTACAAAGTAAGTTAAGCATACTTATCCTACAGATTTTAAATTAACCATCTGTAAAATGGGGAAAGGTGGAAAATATAGCTTTTTATTAATATTAGTTAAACCTCTAGAAGTATTTCAGATATAGAAGTAAAACCAAAAAAATCAATATTTTAGTTGAGGGACTAATACTTGGTCTTTTCAGGGACATAGTTTTATTATATGGTATATGCGTGATTAATTTAGAAGTAGAGCAAATATTCAGCATTAGAATCATTGTATATAACACTTATCATAGACATGTTGGTTTTTCTAAATGACAAATATTCACCCCAAAATATAATCCTAAATTTGTTGTGTGAGGCATCTCTTTGATTATAAACAATTATAACCATATAATAAAAGCAAGAATTTGAGTACAGATAATCATACATCAACATTTTCTCTTCGATAATGATATTTTTTACCCTGAGCAAATGAACTACAGGAATGTAGTAAATAATATTTCAACCAATAATGATATCATTTTTCTTGTATTCTACAGCATCGTTTACAGACAGGTGCAGTGCTAATTTAAATGTTACATTAATGTTTTTTAAAAGACATAAAGTGGAAATGAATAGGGAACTTCTCATGAAGCATGGATTCTAACAATTTTGTGCATGAGCTTTTATTCACTGTTCCCACCACCGAGTAGGGCATCAACACATATTAGTTTTATCAGTTTAATAAATTGATTAAATCAACTAAATAAATCAAGGGATTTTAAGTGTATATGCACTCTTGAGATATAAAAGGATAAGTTAAGATTTTAAAAAGTTATAGGTATTTTATTAATGTTTTAAAATCTGAACTCATTTCATAAAAAGGATAGTTCCAAATAATTCATTTTTCTCTCTATCCAGACTATTATAACTACATCAAAACCATTTTACAATTTTTAGCTTGAAAAACAGGTTAGTAATAACTATAACAATAAAACTTATCAAGCTCTAACTATGTATCAGGTACTATTTTAATCAATTTGCATTAACTAACTCATTTAATCACCATAGTAACTCTTTGAAGAAGCTATTATTATTATTATTATTCCCAATTTTAGATGAGAAAATTAAAGCACATGAAGTTGTTACTTCTCCAGAGTCACATAGCTAGTAGGTGGGTTCTAATTCAGGAAGGCTGACGTGCAGGGTTTACCTCAGCCACTAAGCAATATTTCCTGTCATATATTATAGTGCTCAGTTCATAGCAGACCCTAAATCATTATTTTTCAACTGATCAGTCACTAATGGAAAGAATAGAAGAATAGTTCACCAGATACTGTGCGCCAAATGTGATGAACTGTAATCAAGCCTTCTTCCATGGGTCTCAGGAAAACAGCACTTTGGCAATGTAGCTCAGAATTCAAAGATGCAAGTTGTAGTATTTACTTTGACCGGAGAAGAAGAGAGATGGGCCCATGACCTCTAGAACCAGGCACATGGGCCACAGGCAGAAAATATAACTTCTGTGTGCTTAAGTTTCCTCATTTATAAAATAGGGGTGATTATAATGAAGGTGGTGGTGGCAGTGGTAGCCATATCACAGCGTTGTGCCTGGCACATAGTAAACACGCTATAGGTCTTACTGTCATGATTACAGCTCAGCTTCTTTACCTGACTCCCCTCTTAGTATACAACTACTGGAGGATAGGAAATCTTTTTATTCATTCAAAAAAGAGGTTATTTGGGCTGATTTGTCTGTCTTGTAAAGATTGAATCCAATTGTGGCTAAAGGGGAATCTGTGTGAGTCTGCATTCTCATTAGCTGTTGTCAAGGCTTGCTAATTCCAGATTGTTTGGAGACACAGGGAGAGTGAGGAGAATCACAGAGTGCAAATTTTCATGTGCTAGATGCCCTTGAAAATCAGCGGTTTTGTTGCCTGTTTCCTTTACCTAAGCCGAACTTCTTCTACTTACCAAAGAACCAACTGCAAAGAGGACATTTCCTGCACCTCTCACTGTTTTGGATAGGGGCAAGCAAAATACTCTCTGCCATGCAATGAGGGCGAGAACTGAGAAAAAAATCCCTTGAGTTCCTGTCGCTTTGAGAACTAGTCACAGCTGCCTTGTTCTTTCATCTCAGCCCTTACGGGATGCAGACAGCAAATAGATTCTGGAAATAGATATACAGAGGATACTATACTCTCTCCTTCTACATAGCATAATTTTGGGGTCTAATTAAAATCAACCTACTTAATCACCAAATGCAAAACAAACAAAAAGAAAACATTGGTCCCCAAATAACACACTTTTTTTCCACACACACACACACACACACACACACCTGCCCTAACCCTGGCCCTGAAATTACCAAAAAAATAAAAAAAAAAGAAAAAAAGAAATAATTCATTTTCTAACTATATTCCCTGTACAATCAGAGATACATTTTAGCATGATGTTCTTTTCATCTCGATCACTATCATTTGGGTGACAGAATGCAAATAGATTTATGGAGCATGCCACAAAATTAACATTTAAAAGGGAAAAGAGTAAGCAGCTGCTTTTTCTACCAAGTCCTTTCAGAATCCACAGAGGAAAAAGGCACAATGCATGCACAATATAGTTGAGACACAGCATCTTCGGCAGAGGCTGATTGGGTAATGCGCAGCACTTTTGTTTAGCCTAATTGCCTGACTTTGCAGGCACGCTTCTCTCTTAGAAATAGTATTACACATGGTAATGACTTTCAAAAATTAGTCTGCAAGTACTGGTTCACCCTAGGAGCTGAGACAGTGAGGTAGAGCTGCCAAGTGGATGACTATAGACCTGGGTGTGAATTCTGCTTCTATCCCTTACTACTTATGTGAATTGAAGTTAATTACTTAATCTCTTTGAGCTTCAGTAAGATGATCTATAAAGCATGCAAACTAAAACTTTTCCCTTAGGGTTCTAGAAGATAAGAGATTATGATTGTAAACTGCTAAGCACAATGCTTAGCACATGATAATCAGCTCACAAAAATGGTAGTTATTAATGTAATCACTAATAATACATATAATGTATTATTTTACTAAAATGGCAATGTTTTCATTAAAATGGGAAAAATGAATTTCAAAATTCATTTTCAAATGTTACAATACTATTCCCTTAACCTGGAAGCCAGAGAAAGGGCTCTCTATCTTTTAGCCCTAGACTTTAGTTTCAGTAGAGGTAGTTGGGGAATAGAAGAACAACTGATAAACCAAGAAATGAGTAATAATGAACTTTATACCTGCAAAGTACTATTTTCCCTTTGCAGTGTGCCTTATAGCTTGCCATGCTTGCACCTACAAACTGACTGTCCCAACTTCTTCAGCTTTCTTTTCTAAAATTTCCAAAGAAGTTGCTCCAAAACTCCTTTCTATGTGATCTGAGAAGTCTCATGTTCTGCACAAGATTTTTGAAGGCACTAAAAATGCATATATTTTCCTGGTTTTAAGAAAGATGCCTGAACCCACAGATAGTACTGAACACTATATATACTGGTTTTTTCCAGTACATACATACCTATAATAAAGTTTGATTGTCTTCCCTTTTGCTATTCCTTTAATTACATCCCTTTTCCCCTATTCCTGCTTCCCTCACAGTCTCACCCATGGGCGCTGTCTGCTTGCTGCCCTGCGTTGCCCTCCGCACTGGACAGCACCTCTCCTTTTCACTCCTACGCATGATCTCAAGTCAGAATACATAGGAATAAGCTGGGAGAGAATACAGGACAGCACAGAAACAACTAGATTTAAATACAGTAGTCCTCCTTTACCCATGGTTTCACTTTCCACTGTTTCAACTGTGGTCCAAAAGTATTAAATGTAAAATTCCAGAAATAAGCAATTCATACATGTTAAATTGAATGAATCGTCCCTTTGTCCAGCTGATCCACATTGTGCCACCCATCCCTTACTCACTTATTAATAGTGACCATTTCAGTTATCAGATAGAAGAATTGACAAGATATTGCAGTGCTTATGTTAAAGTAACTCCTATTTTACTTAATAATGGCCCCAAAGTGCAAGAGTAGTGATGATGGCATGTTGTTATAATTATTATATTTTATTATTAATTATTGTTGTTAGTCTCTTACTGTGTCTAATTTATAAATTAAACTTTATCGTAGGTATGTATGTATAGGAAAAAAAAACATAGTATACATAGGGTTCAGTACTATGTGTGATTTCGGGCATTGACTGGGAGTCTTAGAGCATATCCTCAAAGATAAAGGGGCTCTACTGTATTAGACATCTTGTTAAACTTCTTCTCATGGGCAATGTACTCTGACATATTCTATCCTATCTGGTCTTATCCTATTATATTCTACCCTATCTCATTCCATTCTATTCTACTCTATTTTAAAATTCTGTGGCCACCAGCAAACTGATTTCGCAATCTGCTAATAAGCCATGACCTGAGATTTAACACACCTATTCTATCTGGACAGAATCGACAGCTATAGGGTCTTGATTTTTAAAGCAAAAAGCTATCTGCCTCTAAAAATTCATATTGCTTCGTTTCCTGGATTGTGTAAACTAGATGGCCGTGTAATTATTTAATAGTTTTTCTTCCTGTTACCCATATTATTTCATTTACTTTTTATGGCAACTTCATAAGTTAGATAGAACAGATTTACAGATTTCTCTCTTTTAAAGATGAAGAAACTGAATCTCAGGTTGAGTGATTCTCCAAGGTCACACAGATAGCAACTGGTTCTGCTTTAAAAGCCAGACTCATTTCCATCTCTTCCCTACTGTACCAAACAGACCATTGCTTCTCTAAGGGTGGTACAGTACTGTCTGAATCTGAGTTTCCTAGGTGAATAGTATTTGCTTAAAAATACAGATTCCTGTCTGCACTCTGAGTTACAGAATCAGAATCTCTAAGGCTGGGCAAGGAAATACGCAGTTTTAAAAAGGAGCCCAAGGAACCAGGATAGACCAGACAAGGTTTATCATTTCCTTAGGATGCTATAAATCGTGTGTGTGAGAGAGAAAGCAAAATAAAGAAAGAGAGGAAGATTGATTGACAGGACTTCTTGAGACTGAGGTAAGGATTTCATTGTTTTATTTCAAAAGGAGTAAAATATAAAAGAAAATTATACAATTATAGGTGAATCAAGAGCAAAGATTAACAGAGAACCAAAAGCAAAGAAGAATGTAGCCCGAATGAAAAGTCATTAGATTTTGATTTTGACTCTAATTCTTCTAGCAGTTAAGGTAAAAATAAAACATTGTTTTGAAAAGTGTTTTATTCTGACAAGATTAATTTGGTTCTAATTCTCCCAGCATCTGAACGAAAGAAGAGATATCTGTCATATTTTCATTTTCTGTGTAAGAACTCAAGCATACTGCTTCTACATATGGTCAAAGTGTAGAGTTTGGAAACCACATTCACATTTCTTCCACTATGTGAGCATAATCATATAATTATTGTAATAACGCCAAAACTGAATATCTGCTGCAGGCCAAGCATGATAAAATGATTATCCTCTTTAATATTCATGAAACCCTTAGGATGCATCCCCCATTTTATGGATGAGGAAACTCAAGTTTATAGAATTTAAGCAACTCATCCAAAGACATACACAGTAAGTGGAAAAACTAGGATTCAATCCCAGATAGCTCATCTCCACAGCCTATGCTCTGCTGGCTTTCAGATCAACAATAAGTGAAATAACCGTGACTTATATAAATTATTCCTATTGAGAAGGAGAACTAAAGCAAGGGTGAGAAAAAGGAAAGAAAGAACAGCGCGTGAGAAAACCAGACCTGAGGATGAGCAATCGTTTACCAGGAAGAGGCAGAAGATAAGCCCTCTCCTAGAATGTGATTCGATGTGAGCCACTCCACAACATATTTTTAACTTATCTTTGGCCAGTGATAATAAGCAGGTAAAAGCCACACTAACAGAAGTTTAGTCTTCTTTGAACGTATGAAGAAATTCAGGCAGTACTATCAGTTATTAAGGGTGAAACACAAGGACTTTATATTATCTGTCTTTGAGAAGTTCACACATTAATTATTCCCACCAATCGGTGGAGTTACTCGCATTATCTAGTTAGACAAGTTTGTACACATATGTTCACTTGAAAAAAAAATCCTTCATTACAAACCGTATATTTAAAACTGTCTACTATTGTCTTTATAATCACTTTTTGTGACTTTTGTTCTATGTTCATTAGCTGTCTTTGAGGCTGATAATTATTTTGTGTAAATTTAAGCAGATGGCATACTTAAATATTTTATTATATGATAATTAACATGTGACTGAAATATATGAAACATTGTTTTATACGTATTGATCACGAGGGGGTTTTTGCACACTTTGGTAAACCCAGCTTCCTCTCCTATTGAGAATTTGGACTTCTGGATTTATCTCCCAAATATAAGATCTGAAAGCAAGTCCAACAATATATGATGTGCTGTTTGGGTTTCTTTGGTATAAACTTGTAAACTCTTCTATAGATATTAATGCCTTAACCTGTGTTCCTTAGATAAAGGATTGGTTTTATTACAATGTTTTACAGGATACACACTTGTATTTTTGTTAGCTTTGTATTATTCCCATTCAGCAAATACATACAATATATTATTTTCAATGCACATAGTACAATGCTCAGCTCATAGTAGGTGCTCAGCTCATAGTATAATAGGTACTCTCACCTTTCTCCCTTTCCAACACAGACCCTTCTCTAATATATGACTTATGCCTGTCTCTTTGTTTTGTGTTTTTCTTCTAGCCCACATTCACACTATGTTCTCAATGTTGCCTTGTCTCCAAATAGGAGATATTTTTGAAGTTGCCTTTGTTGAAGAAAGCTCAAAAGAGGAAATATTAGTTGTAATTATGTTCATTAGGTACAGAAATGTGAAATATTTTCTGTATTTGCTCTTTGGGTAAAGATGGCTGTGACCCTTGGTAGTCATATCAGTTACCATGAGAAATATCACCCTGGTTCACTTCTTTCATATCTTAAAATAGTCATAATTCTAAGCCCCTCAAGAGACTGTGATATAAGTGAGTTGTAGAATGCAGGATATTCTGCAGATGGTTCTTTAAGATAATTTATATGATTAGACATAATAGCCTGTTTTATGAGTGCAAAGGATGTGTTGCAAGTGATTGACTAGAAATATTCTTCCTTTTTTATGAGAGTTTTGTTTTGTTTTGGATGTTGTCTCTGTTCTGAGTATCATCTACTGCTATTTATTTTTTCTCTATGTTGTTTTCTAACTGATACAAGATAAGATGAACACCACAGTCAAAATGGCACCATGCTGCTGAAACTGACATCAAGCGCTTTTGGTGGTCTTTGGAAAACAGCATCCCTTTGTTCTGTGTTTAATGTCAAAGATGTGGAATCTGCCGAGGCACCTGCCATTTTATACAGCTCTCTAATCTTCCTCTTTATTAGCTGTCTGGAAACATCATCACACTGACTGTTTGGTTTAAATCTTGTTCACTCTTGTAATATAAAAAGACAAGAGAATGTCCTCAAAGATATAAACTTAGTCTCTTGTACTGTAGACAGTTATATTTTTTCAGTGTAATTTTGCTTGAAACAAAAATTCTTTTATATTTCAACAGGAAAAGAGACTATCTCTTTGCCTCTTAAGTAAATATTTTGCATTACAATGGTCCAGATGTGCAAGATGCCTACTGAAGCTTTCTTTGTTTAATGACTAATCCTTTAGATCAGTTGTTTGAAAAGGCACACACTGTAGTGTATATTTTCATTCATTCACTTACTTATTTTATTCTTTCAAACAACATTTATTGGGTTCCTGCTATAAACCACACACTTTGCTAGGTACTGTGAATACCAAAAAGAACAGGATGCTTTTATTTGAGAAATCAAGTAGGCAAGATAAACTCCCAAAGGCATAAATTAGAATACAACATGTTAAGTGCTATGATAACAGTATGAACAAAAAGTCCTGGGAACACAAAGGGATTCCTGCCTAAGTTTGAATAGGGGAGTGTAAGAAGGTTTCACAGAGGAAGAGCAGGAGGAGGAGATATTTGAGTTGGCTTAATCAGTGTATGCCAGAGAGGAGAGACAGGAGAAGGGCATTCTCAGCAGAGGGTATGTAGAGTTTAGTGTGGTTGGAACAAAGGGAGCTTGATAGGAAAAGATCAGGATAGGAGGTTGGAAATGTCACCTGGGTCAAATTGTGAAAAATTTGTGTGTTGTGTTAAAGAGTCTGAAATTAATTGCCTAGATATTGGGTGGCCAACAGAAATACAGCTAGGAGCTAAGAGCTGCATTTGGGCTGCAGAGGCATCCCTATCTTCAAACAGGCTGTACTGCAGAACACTAGAAAGCAAAGCCACAACATTCTCTAATACAAGATCTTGGAACCACTCTCCTATCCTGGAAAGGGGCTCTGGCATGCCTGCTGAGGGTTGGATTGTAGAGGTAGCAAGTTAGGAGAAGGTAGAAAGTTAAAGGGACCTGGGGAAAAAGCAAAACAGGGGACAGGAGGAAGAGAGGGCCATAGGGAGTGAAGACTGGTGTGGGGTAGGGTTTCTTCACCTGTTTGGGGGTTTACCCTTTCTTTTCACAGGTAAAGAATAAGAACAAGAGCTAGGAGATACAAAGGAAATACCCACCTTTGAGTCCTTTTTTTCTTTCTCCCTTCCTTTTCTTCCTATGGAAAATGGATCCAGTTTGAGACTAGTCTGGAGGCCTTAGAGGCAAAGGGAGGAAGGGTGTAACTGGGCAGAGGATACATACGAGTCAGGGTCTGCCTCTGTGTGACTCGGAAAGGATGGAGTTCATAGTAAGAGTGAGCCCTGAGTCAGTCCTTTTGCAGGAGAAGTGCTCTGCTTTCAAAGGAGATGTTAGAATTTTGCCCTTACCACCTATTAGAACTTTGAATTTTTTCACAATGTTAAATCTGGGGCAGAGTTTGGCTCAGATCATTCTAATTCTGCTTTTTACATTTTTCTTAGTGCTTAAAGCAGTTAAAGCCTGTTGCTTTTGCTTGTAATCTCTGCAGCTACCATATTGATAACTACAGCTTGCTTCCCTGGTGGTCTTTGCATTTCTGGAGTATAAACAGGGCATAACATCATCAGTCTATAGGAAGGAAGGACCTAGAACACTACTTGGTTGACCTACCCAGTGTGCACATTACCTCCATACTATATCTCACCCCTGTTATACGATCTTCAGGTTATGCTTTAAAGACTGCACTATGGAGAGCTCACCAGTTGCCTGTGCCCTGGGATAGCCATATTTTACAATATGTTTTACAATAACATTCCTTTTTATATTGAGCTAGATATATTTTCTCGAGCCTTTCAGCTTCTTGTTTTTATCATGTGGAACCACAGGCCAAATTGCATCTCTCTTTCACATATGACTCCTTCAAATATTTGAATACAGCTAACAACTTTCTTAGCTCCTTCAAGAGGGAAATGAAAATGAATGTTTGAGGACTTGCTGCTTCATGTCAGGTATTAAGGTAGGATCATACACCTGCATTAGCTCCTTTATGAGGAAAAGCACAACAAAGCCCAATAAATAAGCAAACAAACCAGCAGAGACAACAATAAAGAAGCAATTTTCCCCAGTAAATGGTAAAGCCAGGATTTAAAGCTGGAGTGAATTATCAATTTTATATTAAATATGTTCAAATTTGGCCTTTATTTTTATCATGGTAATACAGATTCATAGTTGAAAAAGCCAGGTAATGCTATAATAGTGTAGTAATAGTACACTAATAGGAAATGTATAGTAATAATAATAACCTGTCTCATTCTTGTCAACAAGCTTATTCTTACCTCTTGTAGTTGTTCATTTTTCTAATAACCTCTTTTTAAATGACATAAGTAAAATGCTGTTTTTCTTCCTTTTCCTCTGTTTCATCCACCTGCTTCTCCTCTTTCTCCTCTTCCTCATTGATTTCTCACATGGAATATGAAGATATCGCTACCTAAAACTGTCCCTTCAACACATACACATTTATTTTCCCTATATAGTTGTATTATTAATACAATTTTGGTTCAATCAAAAGTCAGCATGTACATTATGACTCTGTTAATATTTACAGCTGAATGATGTGATGTTTTATGAATTTATTTCTATTCTTATCTTTCCTAGAGTTAATAATTGCTCTGTTTCATGGCTTGCATGATTTTTATGAATCTATCACTAATTTATTCCTAAATTCTCCTGAAGAACTGAAAAGCTTCTCTTAATATGTGCAAACACAACAATAATTCTTTCAGGTTTTTCTTGTTCTATTGTATTTGGTTTAAGATGCCCCTCTAGAAGCCCTTCTATCTACAGTTTTAAAACAGCTGGTCTGTTGCACTGGCTGTTCTCTAGAGGAGGATTCATAAGCCAATAGTCCGGAACTTCTTTTATTGGAAATCTGGGAATTTTTTCTCTTCTTCCTATATTGGCGACCTATTTTCTGGGTGCATTTTTTCCTCTTTCTTGGTGGAGCATGTGGAAATTTGAGAGCCAGTGCTCCACTGAATTCTAGTTTTCAGGGTTGATATTGAGGTCATAGTCTATTCTGGTTCTTAGTCCTTTGTAGGTGACTCTTTTGTTCTTTCTTTCTTTCTTCTTTCTGGAAGCATGTAGGATAATGTCTTATCTCTTCCATTTTGAACTTTTATGATGATTTTTTTTCTCCCATTTACTTTTGGGAACATCACTGGGTTCTTTAAATCTGAAAATTTATGTCTAATTTTGAAAATTAATTTGCAGTTGTTATTTAATAATTGTGCACCTCCAACCACTTCTCTATGTCAAAAATTATTATGAGACAGGCAGTGGGCATTCTGAATTAATTCTGGTTTGCTGAACCCTTTTCCGTATTTTGAATCTTTTTACCATTGTTTTTCCTACTCGTTGGATAGTCCCCTTAAGAAAAACTTCCCAATACGTACCTCTCTTTAATGACTTTTTTCTTCTTTATCTACCATATATTTTGTTTCCAAGAGCTTTTATATTTTCTCTGATTGCTCCTTTTTTTTTTTTTTTAAGAACAGCTTGTTCTACTTTTGGGGGATATAATATCTCATCATTTTGAGAGCATTATAGTTTTTCTGGTGTTTTCTATTACTCCCTGCATTGTTTTCTCTTTTCTGTTTATGCTGGTGTCCTCTCATGGTCTACAGTTCCCTTCTGTTTATAGTTAAGAGCAAGACCTGAAGGGCTGATTGGAATCTGGATGTATTTTCAGAACATGTCAGTTGGTGAGATTCAGTATAGTCCATAATAAAGCACTGACTTGTCTTCTTACTTGGACAAACCAAAATGTCCATATCTGTAGTTCTTTTCTTTGAGGTTGTTCAGAGTCTCTAGAGAGGAATCCTCTGCTTTCCTGCCTCGAGTATTTAAACTTGGCTCCCAGAGTTCTAAGAGCCAAGTTAGGGAGGTGTATTAACAATCTTATGTTTCAATATGTATACTTTTGTCTAATTATTTATTTTTGTAGACTTTAATTAAATCCTCTGTGTGCACTAGAGTGTTTTGCCTCTGTTCTCAGCTAAGCCTAGTATTTCCAAGACCAGTGCTTCACCAGTGTATTTACAACATTCAGAAAGTATATCTTAAGTCCTTGACAAGACAGGGCATGTGAAGTTACTTGGCTTCAGGCTGTGGGAAAAGATTCTGGGGGTCCAATTGCTTCATTTACAAACTTTCAACACCCATGTTCATGTTTTCAATCATTTCCTTAATACCCACCTTCAATTATCTCCAATTTCTGGGCTTTTCTTGGGATCAAAAGTTCAAACACCTTATTTCTTTTTATTTTTCTGTATGCTTCAGTTTCAACCCTATGCTCTGCTAAAATGACTACCCTTTTTGATCCGTTTTCCATCTTTCAAATTGTGTTTGCCATTTTTAGTCTGGTTTTGTCCCCTCTTTTGATTACTTTTTCCTTGACAGGTTATGCCTTCTTTATCATTTATTCCTATTTTATTTGGATTTGGGGAGAGAGTAGAGACAAAAGCTCACACCATGGTTAACCAGAAGTGAATCCATTGCTCCGCCTATTACGCATGCTGCCTTTGCTTGCATTTTGAGTCCATCATCATCCTCATTTTTATCTACAGAATATTCATGAGTGAGGCAAGATTTACTGACATTTGTGTATATGTAGCATTTCCACAATCTGCCTTATCAGTTCTTATCTCTCAGAGGAAAACCTGGAAAATGTGCTAAGATCAGAAAGTTATGTAGGTAAGAAAAAAAGTTTTAGGCAGAGAGACTAGGTTGAACTACATAATAAAATGCTGAAAGAAAGGACAGAGAGATATACACAACAAAAACGACAAGAACTAAAGCTTAAGGGAAGCTTAATGTTTTGATGAAGATTTGAAACACAAAAGATTTGATAGGTGAGGAAAGGGATTTGTGAAAAGATTTGCTGTGAGTTATGAATTTGATCACCTTTGATGATCTTTGAAAGAGTCAAATGAATATTGGAATTTTGCTGTAATTAATAATCATTGTATAATCTGTGCTTCTTTGAAGTACATTCTGTATGTTCTGCAGGGAAAAATGGGTTATTTATAGCCTTCTAAATTTGTGGTGCTCAAATCTAAACTCAACACTTCCAGTGTGAAAATATTCAACAACTCTGACATGGAAATAAGAACTACATCCTCTTTTCAAATACACAGGGAGGACAAAGGAAATTAGATCTAAAATCTGTAATAAAAAGGAAATTAGTTTTCTTATTTCTAACCTTTCTTCTGTATTTAAAACACTAAGTCCATTCATTCTGATGTTTAGCTTCTGGACCCTCTCTACTATCTGCCCAAACACATTAATATTTTCAATAGAAATTCTCTGTTCTCTTCAGTCCCCCTAATGGTTTAGACTGCAAGTCATTAAACTCAAGTAATCCCAGCTAAATGATATCTTTTAAACAATTCCTTTTGACCACCTCCTCCTCACACACATCCTAAAATATACACATATACAAAAACAAAAACAAAGCCCAGTCATCTTTGTTTGTTTTCTGGTCTTCTGTAAAGAATGTCAGTGGAATTTATTCAGCTGGAGAAAGGCAGAGGTTTGCATTCTTGACAAGGTTTAGAATAAAAATAAACTGAACAATGTTAAATAAGAACCTTATAAATAGGGTAACAATACAGAGATATGGCAGCCATGAGCTCTACCCTCACTAAGTTCATGATATCATCCAGGAAGTAAGAGGGTTTGAGAAATGTTTAAAAATAGAAGAGATAAACAACAATTTCAGGCAACAGATTGGTATGGAATGTGGTGCTTCAGAAATAGTTTGCATCCCAGACAAAAGAGCTTCCTATTCTCCTTACCAACCAGTCTGGGATGCCCCATGGTAAGGAGGTAAACAATGTGACTGTGGTCCCTACTCTGTCACTTGTGAACTCCATGACTTAGGACAGTTTGCTTATTTAACCTCTGTGGGCCTGGATTTCATACTTGAAGAAAAAAAAAAACAGCTAAAATTAATGACAGTTGAAGTATTTTTCAGATCTCAAAATTTGTGGGGGGTGTCAGCCAAGATGGACAACTAGAGACATTGTTTGTAGCATCGTCCAGGCTGGGAGGTAGAATATTGGACTGAGGAGAGCGGAGAGCAGTTGCAGGTCGGGTGGGATCACAGGGAAAGATGACAAAGACATCTGGGGACCCCACTGAGAAAAATTGTGAAGCTGAGAAAGAAGACAGATATGAGAAGACGGCAATGTGGTCCAAACCTAGAGAGGCTTGGAACCCAATGAAAGAGTAAGGGAGGGTTTCTCTCCCCCACCGAGGTACCTTCAGTGAACAGCCAGACACAAAACACTGGAGGCGCTTCCACCCTCCAGGAGCCCAGGCATGGCAAGTAATAGGAATAGAGGGGTGAACCAGCAAACCCTAGGAGTTTAGGTGTTAAAAGGGACACCCAATGGGAGAGTGCCACAAGAGAATGGAATGCCAGCTTTCTTACACCTAGACACTTCCTCTGCTGCACCTCCTCTAATCACGGCATCACAGAAAGTAATTTTAGTTCAGGCCGGCTGGCAGTTACAACCCCTATCCCCCATTGCAACCTCAAGAGTTCTCTGAATTGAAAAGCTCATGAACAGCTGCTTCTTTACAGCAGGTACGCATTCCCGGCTGAGCCAGCCACTGAGAGTGGGGCCACCACAGTGATTTGCAGGATTGCTGGCATCTTAGACAGGAGGGCCAGACGCCGTGGCCCCTGACACAAAGGTGGTGCAGGGAGACTCAGGGGAGAGTTCCCGGTCCCAGGTAGCAAGGAAGCCCTCACAGACAAATTCAACAAGGAGAGTGTAGTGGGGTGCTGAAGAATGGGGATCTATGAGCACACCTATCCTCCACCCCCACTGGAGAACGGCCATATTGGATCAGGGTGCGGCACTGAGAGTGAATTAGCCTAGCCCCTGGTTCTCATGACAATCAAACGCCTTGGGTGCACCAGCAGAACTGGAGCAGTGGCCCCTCCTCTCACTATTTACAATAGGAAGTGCAGCTTGAGGCAAGGAACTCAGGGGCTACCACTTCTCCCTGATGGGATCATGCCCCTGCCTGAGGCTTTTGTGGATACAGAGGCCTACCTATTCTTCCCTTGGGGTCTTGTGGTGGAATAGTTGTGCACAACTGGAGATCCCCCTATCTACCAGCATCTCGCTAGTCCATGTGGGTCAGAAACACGGACTGAGGGGTAGTTTGAGAGCCAGTCACAGGTGGTGAGGGAACTCACCCAGACTCATCTGATGGGAGAGTGCTGTGGAGTTCCTAGGGGTGAATAGGGAGGGCACTCACCCCACTCTGCAGGGAAACTGCCCTAGTGAACAAGGGCAGAAGGGGCCTGGTCCAGGGCCTTAGCACTCAAGAGATTAGGCACCTCCCTTGGAAACAGCCTTCCTGGGTTGGAGAGATTGCCCTGAACTTCATACCAGCGGCTCCCCCTAGTGCCGGATAAGCAACCTCTGAGTCCCACAGAGGCTTTTCAAAGCCTCTAAGGCTCTCACAATCTAGCCACAATATGTCTTGCTCTTCTCCCCACCTCAGGGGGAGTAGAGAGCAAGCAGCCCTCTGGAAGTTACAGGGTCCCTCCTAAAGCTTGGGGCATTCTCATGCCCCACCTGAAGGACCAGAGATTAACACAAGCACAAAAGACGATCTCAGCATCTGGCTCTTTCACTCAAGCTTCAATCAATGACAGGGAGAACAATCCCATAGCTAAGCATAATGCCTTCCAACTCAAGCAAACAGGAAGCAGCCGATTCGTACTTACAAGAACCCCCCACCATCTCGAAAAATAACCTGGGGAACATAACTCTCTATACGTTGTTGGGAAGAGGTGAAGACAACAGGTCAGAGGTAACCCAAGAGGTTCATCAAACTTCCTAGAATACCCCATAGACAACTCAGGACCAGCACTCCTCTCCCTTGGGGAATGACCCATGGGGACCTCGAGACAGGGCCATAAACCAGCCCTGGCACCACCAGCTCTCAACTGAGAGGCCAGGTGAGAAAAAAAATCAGCAAAAGAACTCTGGAAACAGTGACTCCTTACCAATGGATACCAACCAAAAATGAAAAGATTGAAATGACAGATGAATTCTGAATATGGATTGAAAGGAAGCTCAATGAAATACAAGAATAAATTGAAACCCAACACAAGGAAAACAGAAAAACAATGCAGGAAAGGAATGAAAAATTAAGTAAAGAAATCAAATTATTAAAGAAAAATCAAACAGAACTTCTAGAAATGAAAAATTCTTTCAAGGAAATATAAAACACAGTGCAAAGCCTTAAGAATAGGCTAGAACAGGCAGAAGAAAGAATCTCAGAGCTTGAAGACAATACCTTTTAGTTAAACATGCCAGTCAAAGAGAAAGAACAGAGAAATAATAGGAATGAACAAAGCCAACAAGAAGTACTTGATTATGTAACGAGGCATAGCATAAGAATCATAGGCATCCCTGAGAGCAAAGAAGAAAATACGCAAGGGTTAGAAAACATATTTGAGGGAATAATTGAGGAAAATTTCCCTGGTCTTGCTAGAAATCTAGATATCCAGGTATAAGAAGCTCAAAGAACTCCTGGGACAGTCATCATAAAGAGGTAATCACCACAGCACATAGTCATCAGACTGTCCAAAGTAAACACAAAAGAGGCACTCCTGTAAGACAAAAGGTGAAAATATCAAGTAACTTACAAAGGAAAACATATCAGACTAACTCAACTGAGACCTTACAAGCTGGAAAGGATTGGGGCCTCTTTCTCAGTTTTCTCAAATAGAATCATGGCCAACCTAGAATTTTGTATCCTGCAAAATTGAGTTTCTTACATGAGGGAGAAATAATGACATTCTCAGACAAGCATACACTGAGGGAACTTTTCAAAACCAGACCTATCCTACAGGAAGTACTCAGAACTGCATTATATACAAATAAACACAATAGACACCCGCCAGTGTAAAATCACCCAAAAGCTCAAGGTCAGAGCCCAAATACTACAGTGGCTCAAGAGGTAAAACAAAGCAATAAAGTTCTACTCAACAGGATGAACAGAAATCCACCCCACTTATCAATTCTTTCAATGAATGTGAATGGTTTGAACTCCCTGCTCAAGAGACATAGGCTAGCTAAATGGATAAAAACAAAATACAAGCCAAATATCTGCTGTCTACATCATACATATCTAACCCACAAGAACTCATTCAGACTCAAGGTGAAGGTATGAAAAACAATATTCCATGCAAATGGAAACCAAAAGAAAGCTGGTATAGCCATTCTCACATCAGATAACATAGACTTTAACTCAATAAAAGTAAAAAAAAAAGACAAAGATGGTCATTATATAATGGTGAAGGGAATAATTCAACAGGAAGACATACCAATCCTAAATATTTATGCACCTAGCACTGGTGCACCTAGATTCATAAAGCAAACCCTACTTGATGTAAACAAAATGATAAACAGCAGCATTGTAATAGCCAGGGACTTCAATACCCCACTGACAGAACAGGACAGATCCTCCAAGCAGAAAATAAAAAAAGAAACGATGGACTTAAACAGAACTCTAGAACAAATGGGCTTAACAGACATATATAGAACATTCTACCCTAAAACTACTGATTATACACTCTTCTTATCAGCTCATGGAATGTTGTCTAAGATTGATCACATCCTAGGCCACAAAACATGTCTCAACAAATTTATAAAAATAGAAATTATACCATGTATCTTCTCAGATTACAATGGAATAAAATTAGAAATAAGTTCCAACAGAAACATTCAACTCAACACAAAGTCATGGAAATTAAACAACCTACTGCTGAATGATTGGTAGGTCAAGGAGGAGAAATTAAGATGGAAATAAAAAAAAATTCTTTGAACTAACTAAATAACAAAGGAGACACAAATTATTAAAATCTTGGGATTCAGCAGAACAGTCCTAAGAGGAAAATTCATACCCTTAAATGCCTACATCCAAAAGACAGAAAAATCACAAATCGAGAATCTAGTGAATTATCCCCAGAAACTGGAAAAGGAAGAGCAAACAATCCAAAACCCAGGAGAAGAAGCGAAATAACTAAGGACAGAGCATAACTAAATGATATCAATAACAAAAGAATTATACAGAAGAGTAATGAAACAAAAAGCTGGTCCTTTGAAAAGATAAACAAAATCAACTGGACTGTCACTAGATTTACAAGAAACAGAAAAGACCCTAATAAGCTCAATCAGAAATGAAAAAGGAGATATTATAACTGATACCATGGAAATACCTAATATCGTCTCTGAATACTACAAAAATGTCTATGAGATAAATTTGAAAACATGAAGGAAATGCACAAATTCTAGGAAACACATAACCTCCCTAGCTCATTCAGGAACAAATAGAACTCCTGAACAGACCAATATAAGTAATAAAACTGAAGTGACAATAAAAAACTTCCAACACAAAAAAAGTCCCAGACTGACCATATGGTTTCACAGCCGAACTTTACCAGACCTACAAAGAAGAACTGGTACCTATAATGCAGAAATTATTTTACAACATCAAGAAAGAAAGACTCTTTCCCAACTCATTCTGTGAAGCCATATCACCTTGATAACAAAGCCAGGAAAGGATGCAACAAAAGAAGAAATTATACACCAATATCCCTTGTGAATATAGAAGCAAAAATTCTCAGTGAAATCCTAGCAAACCTAATGCTTCTGCACATCAAAAAAGTAATCCACCATGGCCAAGTGGGCTTCATCCCATAGATGCAAAGATGATTCAACATATGCAAATCTATAAATGTGATTCACCATATAAATAGAAGCAAAACAAAGACTGTATGATTCTATCAATAGACACAGAAAAAGCATTTTACAAAATTCAGCACCCTTTTATTATAAGAACTCAACAAAATAGGCATAGATGGAAAATACCTCAAAATTGTAAAAGCCATATATGAAAAACCCACAGTCAACATCATACTGAATGGGGAAAAATTGAAAGCATTCCTGCTTAGAATTGCTACCAGACAAGGTTGCCCAATGTCACCACTTCTATTCAGCATAGTGCTAGATGTCCTAGCCAGAGCAATCAGGCAAGAGAAGGAAATCAACAGTATCCAAATGGGTATAGAAGAGATCAAGCTATCATTCTTTGCTGATGATATGATCTCATATCTAGAAAACCCCAAAGATTCTGCTAAGAGACTACTAAAATTGGTAAATAAATTCAGAAAAGTCTCAGGTTACAAAATCGATGTACACAAATCAGTAGCATTCCTATGTCAACAACAGTCAAGCTGAGAATCAAATCAAAGTCTCAATACCTTTCACAATAGCAACAAAGAACATAAAATGCCAGGAGTATATTTAACCAAGGAAATGAAAGACCTCTACAGGGAGAACTATAAAACACTGAGGAAGGAAATTGCAGAAGATGTAAAGAGATGAGAAAACACATAATGCTCATGGATCAGCAGAATCAACATTGTTAAAATGTCTATACTACCCAAAGTGATATATAGACTCAACGCAATCCCCATCAAAATACCAACGTCATATTTCACAGATCTAGAGAAAATAATTCTGTGCTCTGTTTGGAACCAGAAATGACCCTGAATAGCCAAAGCAACCTTAAGCAAAAAGAACAAATCAGGTGGTATCACTTTACCAGACTTCAATCTATACTACAAGGCTATAGTAACCACAACAGCATGGTACTGGTACAAGAACAGAGACATAGAACAATGGATCAGAACAGATAAACCAGACACAAACCATCCTATATAGTCATCTTATCTTTGACAAAGCAGACAAAAACATACAATGGGGAAAAGAATCCCTATTCAATAAATGGTGCTGGGAAAATTGGATAGCCACATGTAGAAGACTGAAAAAGGATCCACACCTCTCACCACTTACAAAAGTTAATTCGTGATGGGTAACAGACTTAAACTTAAGGCATTAAATCATAAGAATTCCAGAAGAAAATATTGGAAAAACTCTTATAGACATCAGCCTAGGCAAAGAATTTATGAAGAAGACTCCAAAGGCAATAACAGTAACAACAAAAATAAATAAATGAGACTTAATTAAATTAAAAGGCTTTTGCAAAGCCAACAAAACAGTCAATAGAGAGAATAGACAATGTACAGAATGGGAGAAAATATTTACATGCTATGTGTCCAATAAAGAGCTAATAACCAGAATCTACAAAGAACTCAAGAAAATACGCAAGAAAACACTAAACAACCCCATTAAAAGGTGGGTAAAGATATGAAAAGAAGCTTTTCAAAAGAAGATAGACTAATGGACAATAAAAATATGAGAAAATGTTCAACATCTCTAATCATCAGGGAAATGCAAATCAAAACCACAACGAGATATCACCTAACTTCTGTGAGAATGGCTTTTATCAAAAAAGTCCTCAAACAACATATGCTGGCATGGTTGCATAGAGAAAGGAATTTATACACTGTTGGTGCAACTGTAAAATAGTACAATCTCTGTGGAAAGCAGTATGGAGATACTCAAAGAACTAAAAGTAGACCTACCATTTGATCTAGCAATCCCCCTGTTTGGTATTTACCCAAAAAAGAAAAAAAGTCATTTTATCAAAAAGACATTTGCACTTGAATGATTTTGCAGCACATCTGCAATCCACAATTGGAAAGATGTGGAATCAACCCCAAGTGCCCAACAATACATGAATGGATTAATAAAATGTGGTATATGTATACCATGGAATATTAATCAGCCATAGAAATAAATATTGAAGTAATACTTTCTGTAACAACCTGGATGGAACTGGAGACCATTCTTCTAAGTGAAGTATGGCAAGAATGGAAAAACAAACACCACATGTACTCATTACTAAATTGTAACTAATTGATCAACATTCATGTGCACATATGGAAGTAAATCTCACCAGAAATCAAGCAGTTCGGAATGGGGAGGATGGTATGGGAAATTCACACCTAACAGGTATAATGCACACTATCTGAATGACAGGCACACTTACTGCTTTGACTCAAAGTGTACAAAAGCAATTCATGTAACCAAAACGTTTGTACCCCTGTACCATTCTGAAATAAAAAATAATAAATAAAGTGAAATAAAGTAAAAAACACAATAAACACAATAAATGAATACAAATTAAAAACACAACACTATTTACAGTTGCTCTGGAGAGAAAAAAATAATTAGGTAGAAATCTAACAAAATATGTAAAGACTCTACATGCTTAAAAATTACAAAATGCTGCTTAAAGAAATAATAAAAGACCTAAATTAAAAAAATAATGAAAGAAAAATTTCTAGGTTTCTCTTTCATAAGAAGGGCATGGGAATACCTACAGTGGATAATGTAAGCCATGAGAAACATCTATAGAGACCCTTATAGATGAGAACTCTTGTGTCTCATTCTATTCTGGCTTCTATAACAAAATACCACTCACTGGGTAAATTTAAATGACACTTATTTCTCACAGTTTTGGAAGCTGGGGAATTCAAGATCAAGGCACAGGCAGATGCAGTGTGTGGTGACAGCCTGCTTCCTTATAGACAGCACTTTCTATATCCTCACACAGTGCGAGTGACAAGGCAGCTCTCCTGGGCCAGTTTTATAAGGGCACTAATCCCATTCATGAGAGATCTACCCTCATGACCTAATCATCTCCCCAAAGGCCCCACCTCCTAATACCATCACCTTGAAGGTTAACATATGAATTTTGGGGGGACAAAAACATTCAGATCATAGTACCTTGTCATTGCAGAGCTATACTGCACGTTTCTCCAGGTGTGCTTATATATAAACTCAGTTCCAAATTTGCTGTCTCAGAAGCCAGATCAAGAATTGTCAGTACTATCCCACTTCACTTGAATTTTAATATACCTGGCAATTTCTATTACATCAAATTAGAAGTGTCATTTTCTCCATTGAATCACAGAGGGTTCTTTCTCTTCGGAAAATCTAAGCTTAACACATTTGCTTAATCACCACAATAACTGCTGAAATGAATCCAGTAGCTTGTGAAGCCGACAAATTTCCCTTCTCTGCGCTATCAATCTAATGGGGCTCAGAATGTCCGTTGCTCCACACAGGTAGGCTGAATAAAGTGGGATCTTTTCACTCAGTCTCCTTGCCTTTGGGCTCACCATGAGCTTCAGCACCAAGAGATTGAGGCTGTATGGCTTTTGGATGTTGGTGAGCTGCTCTGAGGTCACTGGCCAGTATCAACTAATGGAGCATTGACTTTCCTCACCTACTTTGGTGCACATGAACAATACATACACACAACACTCTACGGATCTCGCCAAGAGGAAAGCACCTCTAATTACCTCGTCTTGTATAGCTCTTCCACTCTGTCCCTTAGATTTCCCTCCCTATCACTACTATTTCCGGGAAAGAATGACTTACGATCTCTCCTGAAGGTCTCGCCTCTCCTACCAATCTGCAGCCTTCCCCCTCTTTGTCATTCCTCACATCACCATGAATGAAGGAACTTTCTGCAAAAACGTGCAGGCCATGCTGGATTCTGTCTGGGCAAGATTTGAAAGTTGGCACCAAATCTCTCCTTCTATTGCCTCCCTCCTTTCCACTGCTTTCTTCATCTGCTTCCCTCAGCAGTCACTCAAATTGCTTATTTCTCTCACCTTAGTGATATTTATCAAAATCTTATATTAAGAAAATAAAGCACATGCCACAAAAAGATGTCACAATTCGATAGACAATCCCAGGTTATTTATATTTGCACATATTGCAAAATAATATTATACAATTAATACATCTCTGATAGTGAAACATTAGAGATCAAGCACTTGAGGGATGTTTATTTCCGAGAGGTGAAGATGCTGCCTCCCCTAATAATAATTCTAAAAATAAGAGTAATAATAGCAAAGTAATAATAATGGCAGCTGTCATTTGCTGCATTCTTACAACATACCAAAGTGACTTGTAAGTATATTATCTCATTTATTTACTAATAATCTTATGAGGTAAGTACATTATTTCTATCATTTTATAACAAAGGAAATGAAGGATAAGAATTGTTAATAAGCTGGCCCAAGATACAAGATAGTGCATAGGCAAACGGGATTCAAACCCAGGCAATCTGATTTTAGATTAGATTAAATTAAATTAGATTGGCAGAGAGACACTGAAGTCCCTTTGCAGTTATGACAATCATATTTCTGAAAACACCTCTGGTAGTAGAATTTCCTGTTTAGGACCTAAAAACTATCTTAAAAAATGGGTTAGGGAATCAAACATACTAATAAAATTGAGAAAGCCCTTATAGGTTTATTAATGTTTATTAAAATAAAATAATAAAACACCCTCCTAAATTAAGTACAATAGTATTTTCCCATTTTATATTAGTTTAATAAATACTCTGCTACTAATATCCACTTACCAGTCCTTGCTCAGTAGAAAATTTTCAGTCTCTGCCTCTCACAAACTTTGCTTCAATCCATCACTGCCATTCTTACAAAGAGCCATTCCACATGTATCTCGTCTGCTACCTGACTGGCTAATGCCTTTTTTGTTTTAAAATTTATAGTAGCAACACTCTGCTCTTGGTCACAGAGTCTTAAAATTACTTAAAAGGTACAGGGAAATAAGACCTATGTTCTATAATTTCTATGGTATTACAGATTACTACCCCTAATAGAAATACACATATATTTCACATAATGGTGAAAGACATCACACAGTCCATTACAAGATTAGAGAAGGAATCATTTCCTTATTGTCATACTGATAATATCCTCTTTACCCTAATTACTTGGGAGTAGACATATCTGAATACATATTAGCTGAGCAATGTTGAGGAAATGCTGCCAATTTATCAAATACAGCAAGTTAAATTAAAAACCTGTGATAATAGGTGAAGGTTTATTGTCAGAGATAGCAGGAAATGCTGTGGAAAGGAGTGGGATTGGAAACTGGTGAAGGTGGGCCAAACTAAGTATGAACGTAGGAAAACCAGATGACCAGGGTCTTGTACATAACATGTAAGTATAAGTATTCATTGAAAAATATATATGAATGAATAGATGGATGGCTGGATGGGTGGATGGATGGATGGATGAGTAGGTGAATGGATGAATGAAGTAGAAAATATTAAACATTTCCAACTTCACAGTTTTGCCAAGGATTCAATCAGCTCTTATATTTGATTGCTATATTGCATTCTGTTAAATCCATATTGTACTTTTCCATGCATGAGGGAGGAAAATAAAAACATAATATCTTCCAATAGCTATCCGTGAGAAACTAAGGATGTGTTTTGCTCTGCTCCTTTCAAAATGTTTCATATTGACATGCATGTTACATTCTGTCTTTGTGACAACGAGGATAGAACTGAATAACATTATGCTAAGTAAAATGAATCAGGGACAGAAAGAAAAAAATATTGCATGTTCTCACTTAAATGTGGATTCTAAAACAATCAAATTCATAGAAATAGAGAGTAGAATGGTGGATACAGAGGCTGGGAAATGGGGGAATGGGGAGATGACTGTCAAAGGTGCAAAATCTCAGGGGGATTTTTTTCTTTTTTCTAGTTCTATTGCATAGCATGGTGTATATAGTTAATAGTAGAGTATCGCACATTTCAGAATTGCTAAGAGAGTCAATTTCAAATGTTCACATCACAAAAAAGTTAAGCATTTGAGTTGATGGATATTTTACCTAGCTTGACTTAATTATTCCACATTGTGTTTACAAATTATTATATGTAACTGCCCTTTATCCCATAAATTTACACAATTAAAAATTGTCAATTTACAATAAAATCAGTCATGAAAAGTACCAACCTTGGAAGCTGCATTCTGTTTTGCTCATTTTACCTAAAAAAAAGACAAGAAAAAAATAAATTTAAATGAAAGTCAATTAAAGCAACAAAAGAAGTAAAAAGTGCATTTTCTTTTCTTTTTTAAAAAAGTTTTTACCCATTTTCCTTTGGACAAAGGAGAAAAGACATTTAACTTTGGAGAGAGAAATACCTGATGAAACATTTTTTCTCTTAAATTTTTTAAACATTTTATGCATTTTGTATTTTGTGATAGTTTGCTTTTTAAATTTCTAAGAGACATAGCAATTATGAATGACAAGGAGAGATATAGAGGGGATGTTTAATAAAAATGATGGAACTGTAAAAAAATCACATAAGTAGCACTTAATTAACCCATGGAAATTTGCCATCATGATAAGATTTTTCAATAAATTCAGGCCAGAGTATTTTAAGGGGCTATTACAATTTATCCTCAGGTTCTGTGTTTATGTTCTTGAATGCTGATTAGAACACAGGCTTTTGCTTCTTCTCTCTCCTCACTCTCCTAATAATCTGTTCTCCCTTACAGACCAAGTGATTATTGTGTTGTTTATAATAACTGTTCTACATTCCTTATGGAAATTGTAATTATGATGCTGAATATTCAAACTGCAAGCCACTTTTCTCAGGGAAATTGTAATTATGATAATGCAGTATTTACCCAACCAATGTTTTCTAGCCATTGTTCTCTTTGAGGAATGAGGAGGTGAGAGAAAAACACTGAAATAAAACATCCTGTTGGGATCTCACATATGTATTTAGGCAAGCATAATAATAATAGATAATATTTGCTTTATGGTAGGTATGAGAAAATCAGGCTTACATGTATATGACATACATGTATATTACATACAAGGATATATGCATTACATAGGTTTCTCATTTAACTCACACAACAACCTCATGAGGTAAGTAATGTTATTATCCCAATTTTATAGACAAAAGACCTGAAGCCTTTGTTTAGCATCATGACCTGAAGAGTGTTTGATACATCAATACACCAAATATGATTCTACTTCTGTTAAAAATACATTTTTATGTATATGTGATAATCTGATTATACATTAAAAAATCTAGAGGGATAAATATCAAACACTTAAGATAATCTTTTAGTAATAGGTTGAGGAGGGAACTTTTTTTCCCTATCATACGTAAATATTAGTGCTTGAAATGTTTATTGTAAGCATGCTTTATTTTTGGAAACAGAAAGAAAATTTTTTGAGTGTAAAAACATAGAACTGAGAACATTCAATAATAAATGCAAAAATTACACTATTTCAAAAGGAAAATAAAAACCAGACAAAACACAAGGCCAATCACTAAAAAATATTATTAGGTGAACCCCTAGGTAGGATGGGAAGTGAACCTTTAGGAACTCATACCATCTGCCTGCCTTTCTTCTACTTTGCCACATCTCTACAACCAGCGCCCCAAACAATGACAGAAACCCTATCCTTTCCTCCTTAGCTCGGCAGTGATTGTTAGGATTTTTTTCAATATTACTAAGAAATGATTGGCCACCTACCACAGACAAGCACTTTATAGACATGTTTTAAAATCTCATAATAACTCTTCAAAGCAGGCATATTTACTCTAATATTTTATGAATGATAAAATGAGAAAAATGAGGTTCACTAAATTCATTGATTTGCCCAAAGCTTAACAAGTTGGCCTGCGTTCCTTTAATTTGATAAATTGACTGCTCTTGACCAAAAAGAAACTAACATTAAAAAGAAACTCAGAAACTAAGGACAAACAAAGCAGGACATTAAAAAGGCAACAATGAAATATATAAATTAGTGAGTTTTTAGAGAACTATCATCTTGTGCAGCTTAAGAACTTCCAGGACCTATTCTTGATCCTTTTCTCAGCTTTATTATATTTCTAACACCCTGCCCAAGAAATTCCATCCCTCCACCACACACACACATTGCTTTTTGAAGCCTTAGAACGACCTCCTCTCTGTTCCTTCAGTAGCACCCATCTGTTTCGTGTGGGCCACTCAGTAATCCATTTCTGATTTCCCATACAAAGAAAAAGAAAGGCTGATGAGCTGTCCAACCTCATAGCAACAAGGATTAATTTCAGTATTTATTCCAAGTCTGAGTCAACCAGTCACTTGGAATTAAGCTGATTATGACATTGAACCTCTTCCACCTTAAAAGGAGCAGTGATTCATCTTGACTGGAATTGAAACAAATTCCAAATAATGGTTTGCCTTACATTCCTACGGGGCCTTGTTCAGCACCAAGATCTGAGGACCTACAGAGTGTTTGATACAGGAATACGTGATATACATAATATCACTCCAGACCAATGGAATTACTTTGGACTAAGGAAGAACAGTAGGTGCATAATAGTGGGATCCACTCATCCTAGAACACAGTGCATGCCCTAGAAACTGGTAGTCTGCTACAGCAATGGAACAGCCTTTTGATGGTGCAGCTGAAGCACCAGCTTGGAGATCATATCTTGAAACATTGAGATATCATACTAAAGGATGTGGTAAACACTCTAAATCAATGATCATTATTGCTACCACATCCCCAGTAGGTAGAATACATGTGTCTGGAACTGAGGGTAAAAAAATGGAGATCCTAGAAGATCCTGAGAGGAAATGTTTCCATGAGGGGACACACTAGGAGTCTCATTAAACTTTAAGATGCACCCTATACAAAATCACTTTGTGATCATGTGCCAAGAGATTGGCAGCAAGAAGAGTCACTATCCTGGCAGGGGTAATTGACTGATTTTCAGGTGGAGAAATCGCTGCTGTTAGACAATGAGGGCAGAAAAGAATGTCTGGCATGTACGTGATTCATGGCATATTTCTTGAAATTTACTTGCCAATTTTTGATAGTAAATGGATATGTGCAGCCATCTAAGAAGGGAATGGTGAGAAAGGGTTCAGGCCCCTTAGTAATGGTCTGCATCACCCCACAAAATAAGTCACATAGGTGCTGGCTGAGGTTGAGGGAATTCTGGAAGGAATATTGGAAAAGACAATAGAGATACATTAGGTATCAGCTGTGACCTGGAGTATAGCTGCAGTGACAGGGGCAGTGGTTCCCACTAATCTTCCTCTCAGAGGTTTCCTCAAGAAAAATGACCTATCGGGACTCTGGAGGCACTGTTCTCAGATGGGATAAACTTGTTACATGAAGCAAGTAGAGCCATGCTGCAGGACACCACTCAGATTCCCCTTCCTGAAAAGGCACTCATTCCCCTAGCTGCCGAAGTGTTGGCTACTGACAGCCCACAGCCAAATCTTTCTCTGGGAATTTTCCTCTTTCTACCAGAGGGAACTGCCTTGGCCAAGGCAGGTTATTCACCCTCGCACAGACAACTCACAACTAATGACTGATTAATATGGTGGTACAAAGGCCAGGCCCCCTTTCCTCAATTTGGGATACCTATAAATATAAATTTACTGCATGAAAAACACTCTGTCTCAGACTTTGTTTCATGGGGAAATTTACCTAAAGCATGATTACAAAATTTAGAAGACATGGACCTGAGTGTTGAACACAGATATGTCTGGCTCTAAATCCCATTATATCTTCCTACCTCCCATTAACAGTAGCTTAAACAAATTTTCAACACATTTTTGTATATACAGTAGACGTAGTCAATGATGGTACATTTAAGCCTGCAAGTTAGAAAGCATTCTTCAGTGCCTTGCAAGATCTGCAGTTATACTGCTATTGGAACATTAAGCTAATACATTTACATCTCTCGAAATCTAAATGTTCACTGAGATAAGTTAGTAGACATGCACACACATTTTAATTTATAATATTCTATTAAAATAAAGTTAGCCATTGAACAAGATGGGTTTGAGCTGTGCAGGTTAACTTATAAGAGGATTTTTTCCAATAAAAGTTGCATCGAGTGTGCCTGAGTCTCCTGCCTTCCCTTCCACCGCCACCTTTTCTGCCTCCGGCACCCCTGAGACAGCAGGACCAACCCCGCTTCTTCCTCCCCTTCCTCAGCCTACTCAACTCGAAGACAACAAGGATTAAGACCTTTATGAAGACCCACTTCCACTTAATGAATACTAAATACATTTTCTCTTTCTTATGATTTTCTTAACAACATTTTATTTTCTCTAGCTTACATTATTATAAGAAGACAGTATATAACACATGTACTATAAAATATGTGTTAATCTACTGTTTTTGTTATCAGTAAGGCATTCAGTCAAAGTAGGACTTTTAGTAGTTAAATTTTGGGGAACTCACAAGTTATACATGGATATTTGACCTTGCAGGGGGCTAGTGCCCCACCCGCTATATTGTTCAAGGGTCGACTGTATATATGTACATGTATATGTGTGTGTGTATATCCTATAAAATATATCTCAAGACTAATTTCAAGGTTAGTTTGACCAAAAGCTTAACTATGGTAGCCTATTTTAAAAGAACAGTATGATACTTTTAATCATGCCATTTTTAAGGAAAAATTCAAGACTTTTCTTTCAGAAAACTTAAAAGATTACTTACAGAACAAGGGCTTACATTTTCTGTCATAGTGTAAGGATTTTATCAGGCATGAAATGTAGTCAGAACAATTTATGGTAGAGTAAAATATTACTTCAGGCAACTTTTACAATCAGAACACAGAAGTTACCTAATTCTATGCTGTTTTGAGAAAATAGTTAGGATTTTACAAGCAGTGAACAGTGTTTCACACTATTCCTCAAGAAATTCTGCATCACCAATTCCTTTATTTCATTCATAAGTCTTAATTCTAGATCAAATATTTGTAATTTTCTATTTAAATGTATGTGGCATCACTGGTTTACTCATGTTATCCCACCACTATAGTACATTAAGGGCTTAAACATGATAAATGAAAACAAGGTGTTCGATGAAATTTCTGTGACAGAAAAATAAGACAAGAAAATTTCAAGAAATCGTTCTTAACATGTCCATGGTGAGGCGGAAAATAGGTGTTACACATCAAGGAAGTGCCTAGTCGCTTTAGTTTCATTTTTAATTGTCTTCAGTTAGAGGACAAAAGGTTATTTATACCATTTTGATGTAAATGGTGATGGAGATAACTAAACCTTATCTCAAGATGACTTGTGTTTCGCTAAGGTAGGGGATGGCAAACTACAGGCCACCAAATACCACTTCTCTTTGTTTACGTATAGTTTAAGTCCTCTTTCTGGCTACAATAGCAGAGTTGACTAGTTGCCACAGACTCCATATAGCACACAAAGCCAAATATATTTACAATCTAACCATTTACAGAAAATATTTGCTGACCCCTGCCTTAAGAGACAGCCAATCAATTAATCAATCATTTATTTATTCACCCATTTAGCAAACACATTTCAAACATATACAATGTGTCCAAAATGTACCAGACATAAGTTGGCAATATATACATAAGACACAGTCTGTACCTTACTCTAGGTGCCAATTTCCATGTCACCAGACATAAGGCAGGTTACCATTAGCAGAGGAAATTAGAAGGGAAGTAAATCACAAAATAAATTATTAGACTCAATGACTGCAAAGGTTTCTTTCAAATGCAAGATTCTTTAAGACGGGAAGCTTCATGAAGGAAAAGGCCTTAAAAAACTGGTAAACAGAAATACATGGAGAAGTAGGAGGTAGAGGTGCTCTATGTATAGAGAAAAGTCAAAGTGAGTGATCAGGAAAATGAAGACCAGTCAAGTTGGATAAGCATAGGAGGTAGGAGTCAGGAAGTACAGGAGAGGTATGTCTGGAAAGATGAAAAGTATCGTATCTGTATCTGGGAGGGCATTTGGTGTCAAGATTAATATTTTTTTCAGGTTATTTTATAGACAATAAAAGCTACAAAATCTTTTTAAAAAGGGGTAGTGTAAACAAAGTAAACTTCTACAAAGTTCAGTCTGACAGCAATACGTAGTAGGATGGACTAGAAATGAAAGACAGAACAGCTGTAGTTCAGGCTTAAAATCAGAGCATGGAAGACTAAGAATTGGATGAGAAGAGAGAAGCAGAAATGAATGTGTATTTCATGTTAATGAAACATGTTGAGTCCACAGCAACTCAGGCTTATGGGGGAGAAATAAGGAGCAGAGGCTAGGCGTGATGAGGGTCCTTCCCCTGAGTATTTGTTTCTCAGTGCCAGGAGTTTCCTCTATGTAGGGTTCAAGGGAGCATGGTAGACTCCATTCTGATTTGGGTCAATATCTAAGAAAGTCTAATATTGGTGGCCAGAAAACGGTATCATTCAGAACAGGATCCCTGACAGTGATTATGGCTACAAAAATGGGCTTTGGACTCTCAGAGAGAAAGCCATCAATATTTTTCAGGGCTCTGGTTAAAGAGCAAGTCTGGAAGGTAACTTCAGAGCAAAACAAATAACCAAAAATTTAATTGTAGAGATTTGATTAACATGGTAGAAACAGGGAAAAGCTGAGTCTGTGAGTATTTGGGTGCCAATGGCAGCAAGAATAATTCCAGGTCCCATTGGTGAGTTGGAGGCTGTTAATATACTCATGCAATTTGTAACTGAGCATGGCTATGTGTGCAGGTAACAGATCCCAGGGAATACGGGCACTGCCCAGGAAACATTTATAACTATTTTTGTGGGAAGTTCAAATGTGTCCTTTGCAATTTAAGCTGGAATGTACACAAATTTATACTAAATACACAGAACCATACTTGGGTCTGAATTGGCACCATCAAGAGGAAAAAAAGGCAACTATCTGTTAAAAAAATGTTTAACTATTTATAAAGTCTCTCCATTATGCTTTGACTGTAACTTGGCTTTAAAAAGGAATCTGCACCCTCTGCCCATAATCTATCCAATTGTGTCTGATGGAAGTGCTTAGCTTGGAGAAAGCTGGTCAGGTGCTAACATTGAAGAAATGACCAGATGGCCGTTTATGTTGCACTTCTAGCCTAACTACCTGTTTGTATAGAGAAGCCAATGCTGTAAATTTGGGGAATATTTGTGGCCAAATTATTAGCATGCTGCCTTGTGAGTCAATAGGCTCAGACCATCATTCAAATTTTGTGTCTTTAAATTTTCCTTTTTCTGTTTTTACATCCATGGATGTCTGCACACTTTTAATGCCGCATTTTATAGTGAAGGTATAAAAAGCCGAGTCTTTGAATTCAGATGGACCTAGGTTGAATCCCAGCATTACTATTTATTGACAGGGAAACCCTGAGCAAGTTCTTGAACTTCGCTGAGCCTCTGTTTCCTTATGTATTCAATGGGGACACTTATACCTACCTCAAGGTTTGTTTTGAGAATTAGTGAGATAATATACAGATAGTGCCTGGAGTTTATTAGACACAAAATAAATATTGGTTCCATTTCTTCTTTAATTCTGGTTCTGATTATTAAGCTATCTCAGCTGTTTACATTTATCATCTGTGACATTCAAAATTTTCTAGTATTGTCAGAATACCTGAAATTTCTAGATTTCAGGTAAAGATGTTGTCCCATGGAATGATTCACATGGACAGAGTCATGTGGAAAAACTCCTTAGATATATCTTTGAAACAATTACATTAATAAGCTATGTATTAACTGATTTTAATTAAACATCTATAACACATTAAGGACTATTAATAGGTACTCATTTATATTAAGGGCAGAAATAATACACACAGGGAGAGTTAGCTGAACACGAATTTAACACATTTAATGCTTCCTATGTTATACATCAGCAATATTTAGAGCAAAGACTTGGATCTCATGGGGGCTCATTCACATGCAATTTGCAACTCTTCAACACCTGAAATCTTCATATAGAATATCATAATTCAGTTCTACAGGCCATATGGTACATTTCATTTGTAAGCGCTAAGGCATAATGGTTAATAATACTTGCTCTGCTTTTAGACAACCACAACATAACTCCTTAACTTGCTGTGTGATCTTTGGCAAATTACCTGAGGCTTGGGCCTCATTTCCCTAATCTCTAAATGGGGATGGTAATAGCTACGTCACTGGGCTATTGTAAGGATTAAATGAGATACTGCAATTAAAGTGCTTGATATATTGAAATCACTAAATACCATCATTTTTTCACAAATAGGATTTGTGGAGATTTGTGACATATAATACGTACATGATAATTAGAACAAAAAGGCCAAAAAGAACAAGAATTCTACAGTAAAACATGGTAAGTGTGGAAATAGGATTTTCCTCTCTGCCATAAGATTAATCTTTCACAAACCCAATCCAGAGCCAAGTTCTCTAGGTCCAAAGGTCTCTAAGTTAAAATCCTTCATCTATAGCTCATCAACTGTAGGATGAAGACTATTCACCATAGCATGCATGCAAGTCTTTTCATGGGGTGGCTTCTGCCCACATGGCTTGCTGCCAGCACTCATCCTTCTTTAGTAAAATTGAGACACCATAGAGCTCTGATCTTATATCGTATACGTGCATAAGATCCTAGATTTCTCTGCCTCTTGTCTATATACATGTGTGTCTACATACACACACACACACACACACACACACACACACACACACACACACACAATCACTTCTCCAGGAATCCTTTCTCCTCTTCCTCTTAATCTCCCATAAGTGACCATACAGTATAAGAGAGGTTTAGGAAAGGGAATCTGTGGGCCCATTGGAAGATGTTCTCCAAAAAGGGCAACATGTTCAAGGCAGGAGAAACTACTGGTGAGGCCAATGAATTCCAGAGAGTGGGAAGTCAAACTCCTCAGGGGATCCCTATCTGGGAAAGAAGCAGTTCATACAGAGAAACTCCTAGTACATGAAGCCATAAATATAGACAGGAATTTGGAGGTGAGTGAAAAACAGAGTTTTGTCACTTTCAATCCCCAACCACTAAATTAATGCTGAATGTTGATTTATGCTAATGACACTTAGTAATGTAAAATTCTCTGTAAGAGCATCTGTACAATATTTCGGATATTCCCAGGGGTGCTTAGAGAGAGGGAGGAAGTCAAGCATATGATATTGTGTAAAATTAATTAAACAAAGACTTTAATATAAGGAAGCTCTGAATTGGAAAATACATCTGTTTTGTATATGCATTTTTTTTTCCACCTCACCTGCAGCAGTTAGGTTTGCTTAGAATTCCTGTGTAAAAAAGATTTGGGGTAGAGAAACCTATGATCTTTTGCTAACACAGAAAACAAAGTTATAAGCCTCAAAGGTAGGATTACACCTATGAAACCCTTTCTATATATTTTCATATTCACTAAAATAAAAATTATACAACATATGTAAAAATTTATAAATATTAAATTAGTGATAGATTATTATAGTACTGATTTCTATCTTAATAATTAAATAAATTTAGATAATTTAGAAACTGTATTTAGATAATTAGTAATTTTGAATAATGTAATAAGCAAACCACTACTCAAAACAAAGACTAGAAAGTTGACATTATGCTATTTTTTTAAACACATTATCCCCATCTTCTCAGGAAACCACTATTCTTAATTCCACATTTATCATTCTCTTCCTTTCTATTTTACATAGTCTTATTGCATCTATAAGTATTCACATAAAAATGTCTGTATATGTATATATGCATGTGTATGTGTATTATGATGTTTTTTAATTTAAAAAGGTAATTGTCTTGGATGTAATCATTTGGACTTTTTTCAGTTAACATTTTATTGTAGTTATTGATATGTTTTGATCTACTTCTACGTTGTAGTTTATTTCTTTTTTATTTATTTATTTATTTTTATTTTTTTATTGTTTGTTGTTTATAGGGGTACAGGTGTTTAGGTTACGTATGATGCCCTTGCCCCCCCTTCCCCCCAAGTCCCATTTCAATTTTATCTTCCTTTCTATACTTTTAAGTAATAATCCTCTCCCCCTTTTTCCTGTTATTTTTAAAACACACATGCATGCATCAGATTCATTGAATTCCATTTCTCAAATATATCTCCCGTCATGTTAGTATTAACATTCCAGACTTTTAATTTTGTATTAGTTAATATAGGCTTTCTCTTTTTCTTTGCTCTTAGCAATTTTTAAAACAACAGTTTCTAACAAGGGATACAATCACTTTTAAAATACCATGCATATTTTTGCAACATCTCCTAAGATTCATTTTCTTATCTAGATATTTTATCCAAATTGCCCCCCTAATGGGTCTTTGGCAATTTCAGAGGCTTTGTATGATAAAAAATGCCATGTTTCACATTTATTTACTTATTTATTTAGAGACAGAGTCTCTCTCTGTCACCTGGGCTAGAGTGCAGTGGTGTAAGCTTATCTCACAGCAACCTCAAACTCCTGGGCTCAAGCAATCCTCCTGCCTCAGCCTCCTGAGTAGCTGGGACTACAGGCATGTATCGCCACGCCCAGCTAATTTTTTAAATATTCTTATTTGCCTGGTTAATTTCTTTCTATTTCTTTTAGTAGAGACAGGGTCTCGCTCTTGCTGAGGCTGGTCTCAAACTCCTGACCTCAAGCGATCCTATTGCCTCGGCCTCCCAGAGCGCTAGGATTACAGGTGTGAGCCACCACGCCCGACCATGTCTTCACATTTAAACATCAGTTAGCTGGATATCAAATTCTAGGTCCTAAGTCTTTTAATATTCTAAAAACTACACTCCACTGTTTTCTTGCATTCAATGCTGCAGTTGAAAAACCTGATGTTAGTCTGATACTAGTTTCTTTGATGTGATCTATTTATTCCCATTAACTCTTCTTTCATTCAATCAATATGTACTAAATAAACATAATGCACTAAGTTAGGCACTGGCGTACAGGTGTGCACAAGAGGCATATGTCTAAATTCTTGGATTTTGCCCTCTAGTGACATGCATTTAACACATGCAAGAATATGTTTTTATGGCCAATTTTAAAGGAAGCATTACCCTCCTTCAATTCTCTTAAAGATTCAGTACTTAGAATCTCTATTCCTATACCATTTACTTTGCCTGATCTGCTATGTCCAGCTCCAAGTTCCCTCTATAAAATAATTAACCCACCGGAAGTGATTTAAAATTCATTTGGGTTATCTAGACTGGATTCAGTTTTCTCACAGCTGCTGAAAAGTAAATTCATATACAGGTTAAATTGGTACAAGGAGAACTCACAATCAGAGGTCATGGGAGGGGTTGCCATATTCAACATCATGCCTCTACTCTGAATTAAGAAACGTAGAAAAGACACAAATACCTTTATGATTTGTAATGCTGTTTTCCCTCTTTCTAGGCAAATAAAATTAGGCTTTGTGGCTGGGAAGAAGTTATGTGCAGCTTAGAGAAAATTATGAAGCAGAAGAAAATAGAGTGAACAAAAGATAAATATTCAAAATAAAATCTTGCCCTGGAAGTCTCAAATGTACTCAAACTTCTATGAATTGTGTTGCTTTCCATAAAAGTACAGGATACGATAACAGACAAGTATGTGCACATGTGCTTCATTAGCACACTTTTCCAGATAACTAGGCTTAGCCACAGATTCGGAGAAAGCAAAAGAAAATGGACCTAAGGAGAAAAGGTGGATGACAGTTTAGATTTATTAGGGAAACCTGGATATCCTTGGCAACTGTGTGGACTTTATTTTTAATGAAACAACACAATTCAATATATATCTTCTTACAGAACATCATTAATAAAATACTACAGTTCTGGGCCTTCTGGGAACTCAGACATGATAGCAGCAGATAATTGCCTTTGAGAGAAGTATCAACAAGCATGGAATCTTTTTTTCCATCTAAGTTAGACTTTAATATTGGAAGGAAACATTGCACGTAGCACGT
>RJWJ010003033.1:0-91485 GCA_004363605.1 Indri indri | reverse complement strand
ACAAGAAAAATCAGAAACAGGCTATGCAACACAGAGAAAAGGTAAAGGGCTTTTCATGATGCTCATGAAAGAAGGTCCCAGGTGGTCAGAGGTATGGAACCAATTCAGTTCCTGAGGTACAAGTCAGAAGGATATAGGAGAAACATCTTTAGGAAGACAAAACAGAAACCTGAATGTGAATGAATACATTCAGAGGCATTCTAGACAGTTGGTGAGGAGCCCAAGGTTGGATTAATAATAAGTACATAGAAAATTAAGCAAATAAACAAAGGAAGACAAATGTTAAAATTACATGGTGAAGGAAAAGTAACCAGACTTTTCTATATGATACAGCTGTGATTAGGGAATATAGTCATAACATATCAATAGTGAATACATTAAACCAAAATTAGATCACCACTGTATTGGGAGCATGAGAGAGAAAGAAGTTGCATACGTGTAGTGGGGCAGGAGAAGAAAGAATTTTATCCTTATCTTTCATAGAGAGAAATCCACAGCTTGGAAAAATGAAACTGTACCAATGGAAGTATGTTATGTAGATACACTCGAGAGGCACTAGAATAAATGTAAAAACAGGTAGGCTATATGTCTCCAGCTTTGTTGGGAAACACGGAGTCTACCCACCCTACACAATGTCAAGAAGGCACCATGGCGTGGCTGTTGGAAAGCCTACGATCCAGTGCTAAATGAACCTCGATTCCATGAACAGTTCTGACTTCACCATCAATTGGCTGCAACACCACGGGTACATTTCTTAACCTCTTCAAGCTACTGTTTCCATTTATAAGATGGAAAATAATAATATCTAAAACATTATCAAACACATAGGTGGCACTCAATATAGATTCATTAAGTGTACGTTAGTAAAGAGATAGTAAATGTGACATGTTTAACCCGATATAAACATTCAATAAAAATTAGCTTTATATTTAAAACTGACCTGTTGATAAGCACATTTTAAATCTAAGCTCTTCTTTCTCAATGAGTTAATGGGGGGAATTATTTTCACATTGATTTTATTCTTAGAAACTTTGGATTTAACTCTGGACTTTCTTGAGCAACCCCTCACAACAGTCAGTCACTACATTCTATCAGTTCTTCCTCTACATCCTCTCCCACGATATCTCCTTCCTCTTCTGCCTACCTTTATTTTCTCCTACTTGTCTTCAGCAAAATCTTCCTAAGTGGTTTCACTGCCTCACATCTTTTTCTCCCTCAAATATATCCTCTGTCTTGTGACAGTTACCTTTCTAAAAACATAAACCTAACCATGTCCCTTTTGCACTAATACTTTTAGAGCTCCTCCTTTCTTGTAGTAGACAGCCCAAAGTCTTTATGGCATGCCCACTAAGCCACCATACAATCTCATCCAAACCCCCCTTAATTTTGTCTCCTGATATTCTCGAGCCTTCTTCCCAGCTAGCTTTGCTTCCCCACATTATTCAAGCATATCCCATTCGATGGCCCACACATGTGCCATGCTCTTTCTCATTTTTGAGGCTTTGTGCATGCTTTTGCCTCTGCCTGGGATGCTTTTCCTTCTTCCCTTTTCCTCTTTCGGAAACGTGCTATACATTAATTGCATTAATTGCTTGTTGCTTTCCTCAACTATACTATAGATTCCTCGAAGTTTGCACTGTGCTACTTCCATGTAGCCTGCCAAGCACCTAATACAGGGCCTGGCCCACAATAGATGCTAAATAATTGCTTGTTGACAAAAGGAAAAACAAAGCCCTATAATGAATAGTCACTCCCACCTAGGGGCTTCTGTCTACCAATTCACACCCCTCCCCCAATAATTAAGGTGGTTGATTATTCATGTTACAGAAAAATCATATTCCTTTTTCAAATGAAGTGATCAGATTTCCAGGTTGCCTTATTTAATATTCAGTATTTAAGATTTGGTAAATACAGAGAAATCTAATTTACTTACTGTTCCATACATGGAGAAGAGCCTCCACCCTACCTTATTTCTAACTCCTCCAAAAATAAATCAACTGGTAGAAGAAACATGCCCATTTCACAAACATAAAATCTGCTTTTAAGGGCAGTACTTTCTTTCCATTTTTTTCTTGGTTCTCTTTGCACCCACCCCACTCCCTGGAAACCTTATGTTAACAACGAATATGTTTGCATCTATAACTATATATCTCTATATCTCTAAATATTGAGTTACATAGGTATACACACATATGACATGCCTATGTGTATACACAACAATCCTCTTTATGTGTTTTTCTATATCTTGGTTTTCTCACTCAGAGAAATATGTGGAAAGATCTCACATGTGGAATAATATTAATTCTTATTGTTGCGTTGGCTGCATAATACGTCAACTCAGATTTTCATGAAAGTTTCACCACCCTCTCATTAAAGCTATCTCCTGGCCAGTGAGGATGAAGCATGGCAAACCTTCCTTATCAACCAAATGAAAAGAAATCTATCGTTCACAGTGGTTGGCAACTTCAGATTTCCATCAGAATTGAAAGAAAAACATAAAATCTTAGCTGAATATAATCAACTATGAAAGTTAGGTCAATAATTTATATACAAATGTGCTAGAAACATTTTAAAACTGTCTTAGGAATTTGCATTTTGATTCATTTACATTCACTACAACAAAAACAGTACTGCAATTTATAAGGTACATTCAGGCATTTCATTTGTCAGGCTGATTTACAGTAAATTGGCTTATTCCAGCATAATAAAAAATAGCCTTTGCTATATTCTGCTAAAATGAATTAATCAAGCAATTTAAAATTAAATTTTCACACCAGTCTTATTTTATTTCTTCACATAGCCAAAGCAGTAACATACCTCATCATTTAAAACCAATAATATGATTTGTGATTTTCAGAAACCAATAACAACTTAAAAACCAAACCTTTGCATGGGTAGCAACAGAAACAGCTAACAGTTTTGAGCAACGAGTATGGTTTTCCCCTCACTGTTACTATAGCACGTGAAATCTGGGAGCAAATGGAGACAAATGTGATCTTGTGATTGTTGTTTAAAGGCTGTATAACACTTCAGGACAATCCAAATGACGTCTCACATTAAAAAGACATTAAGCACCCAGCAACTTAGAAGAAAAGGCATACAGCTGTTCTCAAATTTTAAAATGCATTTCTGTGAAAAATTATCTCCCAGTTGTAGGAAACCCTGAGGCTATTGGGATGCTCCTTTTTGTGCATGTGGTAAGTGACAGTGACCTTGCCTAGGTTTTCCAGGGTTGAGAAAGACAGCAGTCCTGTTGTTGAAAATATTTAAAGTGAGTAATTAATCATGAGCTATCACAGGCATATGTAGCAATGTAGATGGAAAAACTGAAAAACCGAGTGGCTTTGTGGAGGAGGTGGGATCAACCCTTGATGAATTCTGCTAATGGAACGCAGTGTTGTGGATAACACAAACATCACCGAATGCCAGCTGAAAATCAAGCCGGGTTTGCCACAAAAATATAAATTGAAATGTTAGAACATGAAACACCCCACAGAACTATGTATCTGTGGGGGTGGGTCTATAATTTAACCCAAACACTATCTTTGAAAGAATAATGCTTCACAGTGTTAAAGAAGTTAGTGTAACAACATTCGACAAGTGGAAATACATTCCAGATACTCCCTTCTAGAATAAGAAATATTTCTCTATGGACAGCCCCATTCCCCATCCCCTCAGCCTTTACATAAAGAAACCAAAAACTGCAAAGGTAAAAATGTAATGGTTGGAAAATAATAATTCTGCTAGGGTTTCCCAAAGTCCCTGAGAATAGATGGGTCTGAAACAATAGATTAAAGTAATCCGAGTTTATTAAGACTTTTCTTTTATAGATATGGCAGCTCCATATACACACACACCATGACAGGAAGAACAGCCCCACTATTCATTAGCCGTTGGTATCTAGCCTTATGGCATGCATGCGCATTCAAACTTTTGACAGATAATATTCAGCAACTATTATTTCCTAGGCAGCATGCTAGATACTGAGGATGGATTGGTGACCAAAACAAATAGTCACTGCCCTCACAAAGTATCCAGCAAGTCTTAGCATACAATAGGTGCACAATAAATATTTTTATCTTTCCCCTCAGCTTCTTTAGTTTACTTGCTCATCTGTTAAATAAGATTAATGATATATACCTTAGGAGATTACTGAGATTAAGAATTCTAATAAGAGTTCTAAAAAATATTCATTGAGTCTGAAATCTCTCTGGGCAAAGCAGCCAGCTGTCAAAATACTAATTTATATTTTTAAAAGGGGGGTGAGGTGGGAAGGGGCATGAGCAGTTAGATCAATATGCCTGCTGTCACTTTCTCTATAAAAGAAAGTGCAAATAAGAAACAAAATCAAATCTAGTACAAAATCCATGGGGATAGATAGGATTTTAGGCGTTTCACTGGTGGTTGTCAATATTTAAGAACATTTAAGAAGTGAACTGAAAGGGCATCAGATTCCCAAGAAAACTGTTCTATGTTTAGTACCAACGCAGTAGAAGAGTCAAAAAGAAGTTGGGAAAATGTCAAATGAAAAACATAAAAGAATTTAAAAATGGCACTTGATTATACCAAGTGAACTTTGGGAGGTGGGAAAGAAGGCGGGAAAATGCCTAGCAAATAAATCAGAGATTAATCTTAAATGTTTTTACTGGATCTTTTAGTATTCACATATACTGGTTGGCATGATCATTGTAGAAACAAGAACCATAGGATTTTTGACAACATACATGCAAACATCTGTGCCTCTAGAACTTCATCTGCATGATTTTGGTATTTCTTGTTTGAGGCCATATATACGGACACTGAATTTCCCAGATTTCTGCCACCTGTCATTCTGAGTATACAAGTCAGTTATATCCTAGAAGGTCTAGTACCCAGTTGAAATGAACACATGTAGTTGTTGTTTATGTGTGAAGACACACAGCTTAGAAAAAGCAAAGGTTTCTTTAGCCTCACTAAAGTATTAAAATTCAACTGGGAAAAGAAATCATACCAAAAGCATGGAATATTCTGAAAAAGAAAATGAGAAAGGATAAGCGCATCCTGATAATTAGATATGGTAAGAAGCTGCAGTAATTAGTTTGGGACTAAAGAAGAAGCATATAGGTCAATAGAATAGAAGAGAGAATTCAAAAATTGATGCAAACACATTTGATAAACGAGTATTTTAAGTAAGTGGTCAAAAGGAATAGATTATTCAATAAATGATGTTGAGGCAATTAGGTAATCAATTAGGAAGAAAATTATAGCAAAATTGCTACTTGGTTTGTAGCTATTAAGTCATTTTCAAAGAAATCTAAGATTTAAATACTCAAAAAATGAGATCATGAGTGTTCTTAAAGAAAGAACTAGTGAATGCATTCAAAATCTTAGAATGGGAAAAGCAAGACATAATACAGAAGTCACAAGAAATTTTTCATAAAAAGTTATAGTCAAGACTGGGAAAAATGTTTGTAATACATATAAAAAAGAAAAATTTATTTAACATATTCAGAAGCTGTACAAATCAAGACAAGTAAGATAATAAAAAATAAAGAATATGAACAGATATTTTATAGAAAAATAAAAATAATGATCAATAGGCACAGAAAAAAATAATACAAGATAGTTAAAGAAATGCAAACCAAAACAAGATGTTAGTTAACCCACAGGTTGGCATAAAAATTTAAAACATTTAACAATGACTAGTGCAGACATTGTTGGTAGATTGTAAAGTTATACATTTTTAAGGCAATTTGATGATATCTTCCAACATCTAAAGTGCACAGGTAGCCTTTGACCTAGCAATTCATTGCAAGGAATTTATTTATATCTACACTTGTAAAAGTTCACCAAGATATAGGTCCAGGGTATTTATTGTAGCTAAAAATGGAAACAGCAAATCTTTTCAGCACTGTAGTTCTTATTAAATAAAATATGACATCCAGACTACGGAATAGCATGCAAGAGGTATATTAGCTGATAATGGAAATATGCCCAAGCCATATTATCAAGTCGCAAAAGCAAGTGCAAAATAATGTGTAAAGTATAATCCTCCTTTTACATGAAAGAAAAATAGAAATTTTTTATATGCTGGTGGTGTATGCATAATTTGTTTTCTGAAAGGAATCACAAGAAACTATCAATAATAATTGGCTAGGCGCGGTGGCTCACGCCTGTAATCCTAGCACTCTGGGAGGCCAAGGCGGGCAGATTGTTTGAGCTCAGGAGTTCAAGACCAGCCTGAGCAAGAGCGAGACCCCGTCTCTACTAAAAATAGAAAGAAATTAATCGGACAACTAAAAATATATAGAAAAAATTAGCCGGGCATGGTGGCACATGCCTGTAGTCCCAGCTACTCAGGAGACTGAGGCAGTAGAATCACTTGAGCCCAGGAGTTTGAGGTTGCTGTGAGCTGGGCTGACGCCACGGCACTCTAGCCCGGGCAACACAGTGAGACTCTGTCTCAAAAAATAAATAAATAAATAAATAAATAAATAATAGCAGGTACTTGTGGACAAGGGACCGGAAGTCATTTAGAACCTTTCTATACTGTGACTATGCTTGCTCTATGAGCATGTCATACTTTATATGTCATAGACATTATGGGTCATTTCCGAAAATACAGTTTTCTCTACCTTTAAAAATAAACAATGTTATTTAACATTTAACTATTTCAAGTCAGTTATTTGGAGCTCAGAATAAATCACCTACTTAACAGAAAAAGGCTAAGAAACCTCCATCTAATCACATATATAACTGAATGTTCTAGTTCCTATTTTCAGCCGACCATGGGGAAGGGAGGGGCATAGATGGGATTTTCTGTTAATATAGAAACTGATAATCTTCAGGATGCTCTCTTTCTCTCTCTGCCTGTTTCTCTGTCTCTTCTCTCTCTCTGTCTCTCTCTCTCTCTCACACACACACACACTCTCGCTCGCACTCTTGCTCTATTTCTCTCTTCTTCAAGGAAATAAGTTAGAATTTTATTCCAAGAATGAGGAAAAGCCATTGGAGTATCTTGAGCAGGAGACTGATTGATCAGATTTACTTTCTTAAAGCATTCCCTTAGCTGTTTTGAGAGAATAGACTCATAAGGTGTATTAATCAAGGTTCTCCTGAGAAACAGAACCAATATGAGGTGTGTGTGCGTGTGTATGTGTGTGCATATGAGTGCACGCATGTAGAAAGATTTATTATAAGAAATTGGCTCAGGCAATTACAGAGGCTGAAAAGTCTCAACATATGCAGTCAGCAAGCTGGAGACCCAAGAGAGCTGAGGGTATAGTCCCAGTCCGAAAGCCAGAAGACTGGACACCCAAGAAGAGCTGATGTTTCTGTTCAAGTCTAAAGACAGGAGAAAACCAATATCCCAGCTGAAGCATTTAGGGAGGCAAAGTTCCCTGCTGTTCATGGGAGGGTTCACCTTTTTCTTCTATTCAGGCCTTCAACTGATCAGATGAGGCCCACACACATTAGGGAGGGTAATCTGCTTTAACCAGTCTACTGATTCAAACGTTAATCTCATCCAAAAACATCCTGACAGAGATGCCCAGAGTAATGTTTGACCAAATACCTGGCACCTCAAAGTCTGTTGACGTTGACATAAAATTAACTACTACACAAGGCAAGAATAGAAATGAGAGACCAGTGAAGAGGTTCTTGCCATTTTCCAGGTAAGAGAAAATGATGATAGCTTGGACTTGGGTTGTAGCCACGAAAGTGGTGGAAAGTGGCAGGATTAAGATTAAATTTGAAAGTAGCGCCAACAATAATTATTATTATCGTTTTGTTGTTGTCATTGTTGTTATCGTCTTGGTAACAACAAAAAATAATAATAATAGTTAACTTTTAAATTATTTTTAGTAGATAGCAGGCACCTTTCCAAATGCTTTACATGTATTATTTCATTTAATCTTCACATATATCGATTTATTTAATCTTCACAAATAAGGAGACTGAGGCACAGAAATTTTTGTTAACTTGTTTAAGGTCCCACAGTTAATCAATAAAAGTGTATTCATTACCCCTACTGCACTAAGAGCAGCTTTTTTTGTTTACTTGCCTTTGGGAGAAGAAAGGGAGGGTCATAATAAAACAGAAATCAAAAATTTAGCTTAAGACATGTTAAAATTAGGATGCTATTAGATATCCAAGTGGAGATGTCAAGTCCACAGTTGTTTATAAAAGTCTAGAGTTCGGAGAAGAAGTTGGCAGTGGAAATATGAATTGCAAAAACATATAGTTGGTATTTAAAGCTAAGGGACTGACATAAGTCACCTAGAGAATAAGCATAGAGAAGATGCTCGAAAACAACCATTTTTTATCACCTTTGGAGGATGCTCGTGAACCAATTCATCATTTTGAAAACTGATGACTAAAGGAAAAGGGTTAATCATTTGCTCTGTCTTTCCTATTCCAACTGAGTTTCAGAAAAAGTTTATAATTGACAATGAGAGAAAAAGTTTTTCTTTATAGAGGTATTCCAGCTAAAAATGAAGAGCAATGATAGTACTAGAGGATCACCATTCTGCTACTCCTAATAAAATAACTGAATAATGCAAAGATCCTTGATGGCCTCTAATATCACAAAAAGAGAGACAACCACACGATATGTGCCTTCTATTAAAAGTAATGACACTCCATAATGTTTTTGGCCAAAAAAAAAAAAAAAAAAAAAAATCAGACCTGAATCTGATTGGCTTTTAACTACAATCTATAGGGAATATAGAGGTAGAGCTACATGTTAAACAACACGATAAAAATAAAATTTAGAAAAATCATACTCTTTACGGCAAAAAAAGCAATTGCATTTTTTTCAGTAAGTAAATTGTAACAAGGAAAATAAAGACACAAAGAAAGAGACAGAGGAGAAAACAAGAGATTAAAAACATAAATGATGTATCCACTGTGATTGATTACTAAAGTCACCAATGCTTCATCCCACCCTACACCATGTAACCTTTTAGCGCTTTCCAATCTCACTTTGATTTGGCAATGTGACCTGCTTTGGCCGAAAGTCCTAGCTCAAAAGAATGAGCTAGAAGTGATGATGAGCCACTTCTAAGCCCAAACCTCAAGAGACTTGTGTGCTACTTCTTGCTCTCTGTTTTGTATGGCTAAAACACAGAGATGATCAAAGTATGATTTCACAAGTCCATAATTTATTACTGTTTACACAGGTAATTTTTTTCTTTTTCACAATGTTTAAAGAGGGGGAAAATAATGAGACCTAATGCCACAAGGAATACACTTGAGATATGAGGTACATTTACCCCATAGTGAGTGAGTTCCTATTTTATGCAGAGTCCAATGATTAAAGCCTACTTGCTCAATTAGGATGAAAGCAGGCCTCTATAGATATAAAAGTTTAAAGTGTACCTTTCTACAAGAGGTTCTCAGGAGAGATGGTTTAACCTATACTACAGAGATCAACAAAGACACACAAAGTCCCCAGATACTAGCAAGTGGTTCCAGTGTTGGTGGGCGAGGCTTCAGACAATAGCCTGAAGGCTGACAGATAGTATCCCTGAGCTCTCAATGTGTCTGTCAAAATCTTGGGTTTATGTGTGTTTTGGAGTCCAGTAGCTGAGGCCAATAACTCACACATGTGGTCTCATAGGTGTGGTGCAATATTCTTACCCGGAGGGGGATCATACCCTATGTTCTTATTACAGCAAAACAGATGTCACTCAAGTATCAAACTAGGTAAGTGTTTGAATCATTTCAAAGCTACACATCACTCTTTTACTCCTTTGCCATCACTATGAGGATGTGCCTGGGCTAACCCACTGGATGATGAGAGAGTGATTCAAGGTCAGGTCATCCCAGTCATCCCAGGTAAGGCCAACCTACATAGCCAGCAGCCAGCCAAACCCAGACATGTGAATGATCCCAGACCAGATCAACAGAACTGCCACACGGACCCCAGATACATTAGCAGTAAATGAATAATATGTTTTAACTTCAGAAACCACTATGGTTTTTGTTATGAAGCATTACCGTAGCAATAGATAAACGATAAATCTACTGAATTGCAGTATAGAGACCTTATTTGTATTATGATTTAAGCAAATTGTTCTTTAAAAATGGGAGTCAATTAGAAAACTCTAAACAATGGCTGGATATTTGCTAACATTATGGAACTATTCTTTTGTTCTGTGCTGACATTACAGAGTTACAGCTCATTTTCTGCAGTTTGTTAACGGTATTCCAACTTTGCATTTAAAAAGAGTCCTTGTCTTTTAGAGATACGTATTGAAATTATATTATGTCTTAGATTTGCTTCAAAATAATTTGTGGGGGTGGTGGTTATAAGGATGGTGAAATAAATAAAACAAGATTGGCCATGAGTTGATAATCATTGAAGATGGATGATGGCCACATAGGACTTAATTATATTATTTTCTCTACTTTTATGATTGAAATTTTTCATAATCGAGTAAATGTGTGGGAAAAAAATACCAGGCTCGCATCAAAAGAAAACAACAAAAATAACGATACAGCACGAGAGGGGGGGAAAAAATAGATTAGTTGAAAACAGACTGGTTTCTAGGAAATATACCATTTAGTCTTTTTTAAAAAAATGTGTGTGTTCCTAGTATTTGTCAAGCACTAGGGACATGAGAGTGAACAAAACAGACAAAAGTACTTCCAACAGGAACTTACATTTTTATTTACAGACAACAGATAAACAAGTAAAATACATAATATATCAGATAGTGATGAGAACTATGGAGAAAAAGTAGGGAAGTGGGGCTGAGAATACTGGGAGTCAGGAGAAGGCAGTTTGCAGGGGTTATATTATTATTATTATTATCATTATTTTAGAGATGAGTCTTACTATGTTGCCCAGGCTGCAGGCTGGAACTGAATTCCTGGGATCAAGCGATCCTCCTGTTTCAGCCTCCCAAGTATCTGGGACTACAGGTACATACTATGGCACCTAGCCAGTTCACTGTTTCAATGAGGGTGGCCAGGAAGGGACTGTAGCATTTGAACAAAGATGAGAGGGAAAGTAAATGTCTGGGTTTTGGCATAATTTTCATCACAGAAACTTAATAAATTTTCTGCACACTTAAACAGACACCAGCATTGGCTTTTCATACTGCAATGAAGCCTTCCATGGTTTTCATATTTTAGTTTAGGCAATATGAATTGATTACTCTTTACTTTCTTCACTCTCAAACACTGAACATTTGTTGGCCATATTTCCAATTTCTCAGGCCACCCTGCTGTAGCTCTCTATGTAGTACATTCATTTTGACAGATATTTGAATAAGCTTTAAAAGTTATATTTCGTAGAGAGCACAAAGCTAAACGGCATGCTTTGTCTATAACATATGAAGAGTGTGACCAGTACCCTCTCTTCAACTGCCACTATGCGAGTCCAAGCCACCGTCCATACGGAATTACTGCAACAGCCTGCTAGCAACTCACTGTGCTTCTCCCCTTTCCTACAGTCTATTTTCAAGACAATAGCCAGAATGATGCTTTTTAAATATAAGAGAGATTTCACTAGTCTTCTCTTCAAAACTCTCCAATACCTCTCTATTGGACTCAGAGAAATATTCATAGTCTTTTCAATGTCCCTGAGAGGCACTACATGGCCTGTACCCTCGCCGCTTACCTCTCACCAGCTCCTCCTGTTCTCCTCGTTCACTCTACTCCAGATGCACTGACATGCCTCATGTTCCTCGCTCATGCCAGACACGCCTCCACCCTGGGTATTTACACTGATTGCTCCCTCTGCCCGGTGAGCTTTTCTCAGATAGCCACAGGGCTAACTCCCTCACCTCCCCTCCAAGTCTTTTCTCACATATCCTCTCAACGAAATCATTTATGGATAAAGGATTAACAATACCCCTTCTCTTTTTCCATAGATTTGACCTTAGGTTAACATTTTAGCACTGTTCCCCTGGAAACCTGATAAAGGTGGAAGAGCAGCTCTGTTACCAAGCAACAGTGCTTTAGGTAAAAACAACCCCTGATTCATACACAGTAGCATCTGAAGGGAATTTCGGGTGCATGAGCTATAAATACCTGGTTGGAATCCATATCTTTAGACTTCTATGAAAGCGATACTCTTGTAACCGAACATGTGCCTTGCAGGAATCCTGGAAACTATACCTGTGACTCTAAAGTGAGATACTCAGTCATATCTGGGACACAGAGCTTTGAAGCCAGGTTGGATGTTGTAGTTGCCCAGTTAGATCTCCTCTCCTCACAACTGAACTGAAACTTGGGGTGAGGGTGGGAAGCAAAAAAGACTGGCTCTTGGATGACAGTATGAATTGCTGTGGGGACCACTGCCACTGAAGAAAGATGGCTGACTGTCCCGCTGGTATGCTATTTTTCCCGTTGTGTGTGTGTGTGTGTGTGTGTGTGTGTGTGTGTGTGTGTTTCCCCTTTTGGGGGAGAGGGGAGTCTTCAGGTGAGGACTGGAAAATCTGCTAGACAAATTCTAAAAGAGATGTAACACTTGATTTTTACCCCTCTACATGATGCTAATTCCAAGTCTGGCCAAGGTAGTTTAGTTAAACCAAAGAAGACTTCCCAGGTGGTAACCATGATAGAAGCTGAAGAGTGAATGAGATAGAAAACAGCCACCTAGCAGATAAGCAGGAAGATGGGAGAGCTAGAAAGGCTGAGAGAGAGAGAGAGAGAGAGAGAGAGAGAGAGAGAGAGAGAGAGAGAGAGAGAGAGAGAGAGAGAGAGAGAAGTGGGCATGATGTGGACAGCCCAGGAAAGCAAGACCAGAGTTGGAAACTGAAGTCTGCAGACACTAAAAGAAGTGACTTCAAGTAAGTTCATCTACCCATTCCTCCCCTTACCTCTCACGTCTAGGATGCCTGTTTTCACCTTCCTGCGCTTTGGATGGAGCCTGTGGAGCAAACTCAAACTTCTTACAGCTGCTCTTGCACCTGCTGATGGAACTGACAGGTGTCTGCCCCTGGCTGGAATGGGAGCCACAGCCCATCAACAGCAACTCCTGGAAAGCCCTCCTGACAAAGCACAGTGGCTCAGAGCCTTAAACTAAGCCAGGGAACCCCTGTGCCAAGGCAACTCTGGAAAACGGTGGGAACATGAAATAAATTGCAGCTCTACTTCCAGGATGCTGGGTCCAGAGACTCAAGGATCGTCTCTCAGACTCCTTCCCTCCCTCTCTCCCCCTCCTTTCTTCTCCAGACAGGACCCTTATCACCTACCCTCAACTCAGATATTTTCCTGCCACCACAAAGCAAGGGCTACATTCAGATATATTCTAGGCTCAGTCTCTCAATTTATGGGGAAGGAATTTTTAAAATAGGACTGGGGGTAAAAACATAATTTTGAGACACATTTTGAAGGCAAAGTGAAAAGCTAACCTGTACAATGTCTCTGGCATCAGCACCTGTGCTCATATTTCTGTTTTCAGTAGGAAGATGTCTGCATCCAGTAATGCTTTGGAGGGTTTGGTTTTCTAAATCAGCCAATGGACCACACCTATAGGGGAACAACCCATTTCCAAAGATGCTTCACATTACAGCTCCTATCTGCTTGTCTATCTTCATCAACTCCACTCCATTCCAGAACCTTCCTGCCCTACTTACTTCTGACATCCTCATCATCACTTCAACACACTTCCACTCTTCCTTGCCTTGTGAAATCTTATTCCCTCTGCCCAGCATAGACTTTTCCGCCTCATGTTCTGCAGGCTGGCTGAGTCTCTTTCCCTCAAGTCGCCTTCACTGTAGGTGGCCATCTTTCCAGCAACTGCTTCCTCCCTTCCCTCATCAGGCCTGTCCACATCTTCATTAAATTCTCCTTGAATTATTCATCGCATGTGTGTACAGCTCCTTCCCACTGAGACTTTAACTGTTAACATTTACAGAAATGTATTGAACTTTTTTACTTGTTGGTTTCTTCACTAGGATTACATTTTCCTCAAAATTGAAGACTAAATTTTTTTTTTGTTTTTTTCAGTACTTCAACAAGCACTGATAAGCTTCTCCACTATGCCAGAGATTCTGCTGGACCCCAGGAATAAAATGACAAGAGAGGAAGACCACACCCTTGTGGAATTCGCTGTCTACTAAGGGCATTAAAAGACTTTCCTGGGATGTTTTAATTTTGGTAGTCATACCACACATGATATCAAACATTTTTAAAGGTAACAGTAAAAGTTGTAGAAGTTTCACAATTTTGTGTTTGACAATTGGATACCAGTAGCACATATAACTCATGAAGTGGTACAATTTTATAGCAATTATGCATACTGAGGACTTTGAAATTAAGAAACAAACTTTTTGAATGCAACAAAATATTTATGAATATCTAATTTAATGAAGTAACATTTAATAAGGTATATATTAATTTGGATTTTTTTATTTTGAATTTTTAATTAGTTTGAATTTTCAACCTTATTTTCATATGTTCAAATTTTTGGTAGACACAATAATAATATTCACCAATAGCTGGCCCTCCTCTCCTCTGGGCAAATAGAGAGCTGCATATCTCAGTCTCTATCTCAGTTTCTATACTTGAGCAAAGCCATGTGATTATTCCTCCCCAACGAAAGGTGAGTCATGAGGCAGAGAAAAGCCTGTCTGTGATCAATTCCTCAGGCTCTCCTTCTACCTTGACAATCAGAAAGCCTGTTTTCTAGATGATGCAATTAAGAGATGGCAGAGGTTCTATCGGCCTGGGTTCTTGAGTGACTTTATGGAGCCTAGAATCTCCAACCCCTCATCATTAACCTGCAAGGAGTATATAACATGAGCTAGAAATAAAGCTTTTTGTGGTTACCCACTAACACCTGGGAAATAATTGTTATTGCAGCACAAACAAACCAACACTGATGAACACAAAGCCCCATTTTGGTTTTTTGGTTTTTTGTTGTTGTTTTTCTCTCACATCTTCAGACACTTTGCCTCTAGGCCTTACACATTACGTCAATAGTACCTAATGACTAAAACAACCCTAAGTCTGTTGGGGGAAATAAGAGATAAAGTGAAAAATTAAAGTTTAATAAATGCAATTCACTCAAAGATTTGTTGAGCTCATATTACATGGAAAGAGGTCCATTTCTCCTGAGTCACACAGGCTGTATGAAAGTGTAGTGGATACTGGAACAGATTCGTAGTCCTAAGTAGGAGAAAGAGGGGCAGACAGTCTGTAGACAATTATTAGTGTCTGCTATAGGGCAGCCACTTCAAAGTTATAATGGGCTTCTTTCACCAATGATCCCAAATAAAATAAGGATAAGACACTTCTGATACTAAGGAAAAGACAATTTCTCTTAGTTTAAGACACTGCACTGTGTTGTTGAAGTCTGCAGGCTATTAAGGGAGACTAAGGAGGGTGAACTCCTATAAGGAAAAAGAGGCCATTCCATTAAAGAGAGAGAAAAACACTTTCTCTTTAAGTGGGGTATGAGAGAAAAAGAACTTGGCTACCCAAGAGATGATGGTAACTAGAAAAAAGAGACAGAATGCAAGAAAAAAACTTTCAAAATTTCTGGCCTGGGAAGCTACTCTCTCCAGAGTATTTTTGGCCACTAGTAATTCTACAGTGAAGACATTGCCTTGTATAATGTTCACCATGAGGATAAGAGATGGAGACTCAGGCTTTTTTGTCTGTTGATATTTGTACCTTTTAAAATACAGTTTTCTGTGATGGACACACCAAAAGCCCTGCCTTAAGCATTATACAAGATATCCATGTAACAAAAACACTTGTACCTCCCTAATTAATATTTTGAAATTAAAAAATTAAAGAATAAAATAAAATACAGTTTTCTGTATATTGCAACAAAAGGAAACAATAATCATTTTTTAAAAGGCTTTATTAAGAAATAATTTAATGACAATAAAATTTACCAATTTTAAGTTTATAATTTGATGAGTTTTAAAGATATAAAGTTGTACATCCAGTACTACCACCAAGATCCAATACATTTAACTCACCCAAAAAAGTTCCCTCATATCCCTTTGAAACGCATCCTTTTAAAATGTGGCCTTAAGAATGTTTGCCATCCTCAGTTCCATTAGTGGACTCTGATTATTGCTAGATGCCATCAAAAATAGTAATCTCATACCTCTTGCTAGTGACTGGTTCAGGAATGAATATAAAAATTAAGTAATTCTGATCTAGGAGAAGATTGCTATAGATTTCTGGGAAAGAAAAATCATCCTTTCCTGGTCCTGACAAAGTAACTGATGCTGGATGAGGCATCTCACCGTACACAAACAAAAAAACTGAACAAAACTTGTGAAAAAACTGTTTTCAGAGTTTAGACAACAGGTAGTATAGGACTGTGATCCCTTCTGTTTACTCCCAATTGCTGCCCAGAGGAACTGTCCAGATCACAAGGAAGAAAGGTATAAGCCAAGCAGAGAAGACTAGTTTACAGAGCTGGTGAGACAGAAGTCAGAGTTTGGGAGGCTGAACAGCTGAAATATGAGAGGCAGACTGCCAGAGAGAAGGCAACAGAATTAAGCAGAAAAACAGTACCAGAAATCAGGGTCTCCACTCTTAGCTGAATTCTAAGATGTCACACAGCTGATCAAACAACTACAAGGAAAAGAAAAAATATCAGGTTGCCGTAAATTGAATATCTACAGGGAATGTTTGACTTATGACCAGAGTAGGGAGACCTCAAGAATGCCTGAATCAATAAACAGAAACCCAGAAAGGCCACACACTAGCCTATGTTTCTTAGCTTCCCTTAACACTTAATTACTGCAGGCCTCCTCTTAGTTTTTCCTCACAGAGAAATAAGCAGATTTTTTTTCAGTATCCTAAGTGTTTTGTCCACACTTAGATAAAATGAACAAATTCTTTGAATGGCACAAATTGCACAAGCAATACAGAAAGAAAAAATAATCTGAATAGACTGACATCTATTTTAAAATTTAAAATTGTAATTAAAAACCTTCCCACAAATAACATGGTCATCCCATTTTCTAGCTTCATCTACGTGGAGAATTCCATCAAATATTTGAGAAAGATAGAGCATCAATCTTACACAAACTCTCTTTAAAAAAAATAGGAAAACACTTGTCAAGTCATTTCATGAGGCCACTATAACCCTGACACCAAAACCAGACACTTCTTGTAAAAATATTACAAGAAGTGAAAACTACAGACTAATAACCCTCAAGAACATAGATGCAAAAGTTGTAAACAAAATACTAAAACATTGAATACATAAATATAGAAAAAGAATATTACATCACAGCTAAATAATACATCATAACTTCACAGGAATGAAAAATTGGTATAACATTTTTAAATCAATATAATTCACTATATTAACATGATAAAAGAGAATAATCATATGACCATCTCAATAGATGCATAAAGAGAATTTGACAAAAGCTTAAATTAATACCTAATAAAACCTCTCAGAAAACTAGTAATAAAAAGAAACACAACCTGATAAAGGACATTTACCAAAAACCTACTGCTACGTAATTCTTAATGGTGAATAAATAAGCATGCTGCCGCTAAGATCATGAAGAAACTAAATCGCCTTTTATGCAACATCATAATAAGCATCTTCTTAGCTAGTCCAATTGGCAAGAAAACCATTGCAAGAAGAAAACAGTCCTTAGTTATATACATTATTACATGAATGGAAAATTCTACAAAATATACAGAAAGCTACTAGAACTAATAAGTAAATTTAGCAAGAGTATAAGATGCAAAGCCAAGGTACAAAGAACAATTGTATTTCTATATGTTAAAAATGAAATAAACGAAATAATTGGAAAAAGAAATTTAACAAAACCAATACCTTATGAAAATATCAAGAAAATATAAACTAGGTAATAGTAATATGTGCAAAAATCTATGCACTGAAAACTATAAAATAATGTTGAGATAAAAGAAAGAAAATAGAAATATGCCATGTTTGTGGTTGGGAGATTAAAGATTTTTAAGATTTCAGTTCTCTATAAATCTATAGATTCAACACAATACCAAAGTTCCAAAAAAATTTTTAAAGAAATTCACAAGGTGATCCCAACATTTATATAGAAATGCAAAGGAGCCAGAATAGCAAAACCAATTTTAAAAATAAAGAACAATTTTGCAGGACTTGCATACATAGCACAAAGACTTTCCACACTAGTAAGGATAGTATGCTGCATACAGATCAGGGAAACAAAAGGGAGAATCCAGAAATAAGCCCACATGTACATGTGTATATTGTTAAAACACAATTATTTTAAACAAAGATGCCAATGTAATGCAATCACAAAGATGTGATAATCTTTTCAACAAATGGTGCTGGAAAAAATGAATATCCATATGCAAATAATAATAATTTCCACTACCTAACAGCAAACACAAAAATAAATTTATAAGCATGTTAAGCATGAAGACTTACATACCAATATTTTTAAAGTTTATTTATAGTAGTCAAAGCTATAAACAACCTAAAAGTAAATTAATAGGTTGAATGGGTTAACAAATTATGGTATTTCCATACAACAGCATGCACTGAACAGTAAAAATGTATGAACTACTGATACATATAACATGTATGAATCTCAAAAACATTACTAAGCATAGGAAGGCAGAAACAAAAAGCATACTGTATAATTTCATTTATATGACATTCTAAGACAGGCAAAACTAATCTATAGTGATAATTGTCCATTCTGCAAATTGGTGTGGGAAATTGCCTGGGAATCTCAAAGCCTCAAGGGAATTGTCTGGGGGTGAAAGAGATGTTCTATATCCCAGCTGTGGAGGTTATTACAAGATTGGACACATTTGTTGAAATTCATTGAACCTTTTTGGGTGAAATTTATTACATGTAAATTTTATGTCAATAAGGTTCATTTTTAAAACACCCTGCTAATACATATCTCTAAACAAACCATTCTAGTATACTTTCCCAGGATTCAAGGCTTGCCGATAAACTTAAGTGTGATTAAACCCCGAGAAGTAATATAGCTCTTATCTAAGGAACATAGCCACAGAATTTCCTATGTGGATCAAGATTAGAAAATGTAATTTCGTCTCCTCTGAGAATTTGGGCTACTATTTTTGAGGTCTGAAGTTAGTCTGTTCCCTGGGGTACAAAACGAATACATATTACACACTGCCTAGTTCATGGAAGATGTCACCCTCAGTCTTTGCAGGGTCTCTCTCCTATTTTATTACTTATTTTCTCCCTTCATCCTACATGGGCACATTTATTTCCCACTGCCACTCCAGTACGTAGCCACTTTAAATTATGTATTGATTTTGTTTATACATCTATAAAATTTGTTTTATGTTTGTATTTTTAATTTATGTACTTCTTTTTCCATTTATCACAGTATTTTCAGACCTATCCATGTGGCTAAATATGGATCTACCTGGTTGCTTCTAATGCTGCATTCTCTATAGCATAAATTTCTGTAGTCCATGTCCCTTTATTTTCCTCATCCATATCCCTAGTGATGATCACCTAGCTTGCCTCTGAATCCCCACAGTGATGAATATCTGTATAGATGCGCATGTGGCAAAACCTTCCTGTGATACATACCCAGACATGGGATTGCTGGTTCATAGGGTACAGTCATATTATTACCTTAATTTCTAGAAATGCTATACCAGTTTCTATTCCCACTAGAAGAGCTTCATGTATTTTAAAGTTAAACTTATTTAAAATATATTCTGCCACTTTGACGGAATAATCTATAATATACTAATAATAGATTTTGTTTCTGGATACTGTATAGTCATGAGAAAGAAATAATAATTTTGTTTTGTTTCTAGCTACTCTAGATTCATAAGAACAAAAGAAAAGATGTCATCCATCTTCACCACCCAGGAAGGTGGTCAGGCCTTGATTTCTAAGGCCTGGGATCTTTATAAGATCCAAAAAAAGAATAAACAATTATATTGTGTATCAGAGTCAGAAGGAGGAGTTGTCGGGCAGGAATCCACTATCATTGAAGACACCCCTAAATAGGTCTTTGTGCTTCAAAGGTCTAGGTCCATTTAGAGAACCAAAGCTTTGGAAAGGAGAGAAGCAGAGGCTTTATAGAGTGTTATCTAGCAGGTTGATGGTTGTTGATTCTCTAGGACTGCAAATTTGCCAGGGGTGAGGACTGATCCTGCCTAAGCTACCTGTGAAGCGAAAGGGCTACAGAAAGCCATGATTGGGTAAGAAGTGCTACACTCCTGGAAGTCTAAGTGAGGGTCCGTCCGGTTAAATTTGGTACCGTGGAAAGAATTACATGCCGGAAATGATTAACCTAGAATAGACCGCCGTGTTTGCCTTTAGGGACCTTGTATGTCCCCAGGGTTCTTGTAAAAACCAAGAAAGAAAAAGGAGGCTGTGAAATAAAATACCTGATAATAAACTTTCAAGCAATCTTAGCAGATAGAACCAGATTTAGCCTCATTTAGACTGAAAAAAAAAAAAAAGTGAGTTCTCCAAGGGTTTAGTCCAGGAATCTCTTTTCTTATCTCTCTACTCACTTTCTCTTGTTGATCTCATAGATTTCCACAGCTTTACATGCCATATATATGTTGATGACTTCTATTTTTATACCTAATTAGTGCATTCACACACCTACACTGCACACAATCCCTATGACTATACCCTTCAACTTTTCTTTATTGCACTTGTCACCATTTGTTTGTTTTTAACATGTTTGCTGTCTGTCTTCCCTACTAGATTGTACCTTAGCCAGTGCAGGAGCCCCCATCTTCTTTATTTACCAAATACATTCCTACTTGTGTCCAACCTAATTCCTGATACAGAGTGTAAGATTAATAAGCATTTTGAATGAATAAATAAATGAGTTAAAGCCCTAGAGCTATAAAGCAATTCATATTTGTAACATTAAAAGAAAACACTTCTTAAAATCTTCTCCCATTAGTCATGCCATCCTGCTCTCTTTATTAATAATCCTGGAGCTTAGAGGCCTCTGTCTCCTTTACCCTGTCACTTTGCATTCTCATCTCTGAAGCACAAGGGACCTTCTCCCATAAAAATGCAACTATGTGAATGTTCTAAGGCTGACTTAGGATGCAAAAGATAAGCTTGTTTGCCTTATAGATGCTCCATTTAAGAAAATAGTTTCACCATTGCCATCCAAAGATCGAATCTGGAATAGGTTTCCCATGGCAGCAAAATTAACGAGAACCTAGCAGGAGGTAGGGAGGGAGTGGGCAGGGAAACAGAGGCAATAAAAGGAAAGGCATCAAGAGACTAAAAAAAGGTATTTCTTGGTGCCCATCTGATGATTACTTGGTTTGAAACGAAAGGTGACTCAGTGGCAATAGGTAAGAAATGTTTTGCATTATTCTCTGAACTCCGAATATGTTTGTAATAAGCCATTCCTAAGGTTATATTTTTTTCTTCTAATATCTAGACTGCCATTTTCTAAATGTTTCTAGACAGAACCACAGTCTAAAACAAACCTTGTGGTTCTCAGTGAATTAGAATTAGTCCTCAGCTATCCTTTTGCTAAGCTCTGACTTAGGCACTGGAGGGTATCCACAACCATTATTCAGTTTCTCATCATTCTATTATATTGCAAATAAGAATAAAACATCACAAAGAAAGGGATAAAGTTGAAGGGCACTATGGAAAGAGCCTGAGGAGTAGAGGTCACAAGCTGAGGGGTCGTTCAGAATCTACACTTCAACAAGGAGCTGGGGAGGGAGAAGAGCAGTTTTCAGGTCCTGTCTGCTTGTCAGTGTGGGGTCACGGACCTTTCTTCCAAGCCAGCAAGTAAAACAAAAGATTGTACCCAGCATTTTCTGCATGGCTCTGCGTGGTATTCTAAGCTAAAAATAGCTACTACAGATAATGAATGCCATGGTATTGCTAATTTATTTAAATGAGAAGAGTCCTCATTTGTGATTTTTCCCTTCCTTGCCCAGCCAGCTCAACTTTGCCTGAAGCAGACAACACGCTGGTGGTCACTAGACTATTGCTAATACTAGTAGGTTTAGCTCATTAAAATGATTTTAGAGCCTCTCAGTACAATAAGCATGGCCTGTTGTCACTATTTCTATTTTTATTTCTTTGGGATATCACCTAGAAAGGCTGGTTGAATTATAGCAAATGACTCTGCAGCTAAGCTTGAAGGGATGTGAACAGTCTTCCCAAGCTTTTGCTACACTCTCAAGAATAGGTAGGAAATGGCTGTGAATACTTTAAAGTCAGTCAGACCTGGATTCTCTTCAAAGGGAAGTTATTTAACCATTTTGAGCCTTGGCTTTCTTATCAGTAGAGTTGGAGCAATAATATATATGTTGCAAAATTATTGTTAATAATTAGATGCAACATATATCTAACACAAAAGGCATTTGATAGATGTTTGATAAATGGTACTGTTATTATAGCCCTCAGAAGTTTGTCAAAAGACAAAAAGGTACATTAAATCATATAAATTTTTCTAACATGTTCCCAGTATTTCACTAAGGACTTATAAACACAGTAACGGTCATACTAATACCACAAAAAAAGATATAACTATACAGAAAAAAAATGGTAATAAGTGATTCTCCAGTCAATATTGATAGTTCGGATCAGAATTAACCATGACCAGAAGTGAAGTAGAAGGGCTGCTATTTCCAGATATAATAGCATAGCTTGTAACAAACCAATGATGCTACTGTCTTAGACAATTTGTGCTTCTATAACAAAATGCCACAGACTGGATAATATGTATTAATGGAATTTTATTTCTCACAGTTCTAGAGGCTGGAAAGTCCAAGATCAAGGTGCAGGCAGATTCACTATCTGGTGAAGGTTTGCTCTCTGCTTCCAAGATGGTACCTTGTCCTCACATGGTGGAAGGCAAAAGGCAAAATGGCCTCAATAGTTTTCTCCAGCCCTTTTCTAAGGGCATTAATCCCATTCACAAGAATGGATCCTTCATGACCTAATCACCTCCCAAGGGCAATACCTCTTAATACCATCACCCTGAAGGTTAAATTCCAATATATGAATTTTAGAGGGACACATACATTCAAACTATAGCAGCTCCCACAAAGAAAAACTAACAAAAAAAAAAAAAAAAAAAAGGATTTTTTTTTTTTAAATCTCTGTTTGAAAGCATTGAGAGCTGTAGAGGACATTTCGGGTCATATGCAGCCCAGAGCTGGGCTTGTTTCCTTGTTGGGTTTCCTTGTTGTTGTTGTTCTGAGAACATGCCTAGGTTTGCACGCAAGCCAGGGTGCCCTGACCCTGCAAACAGGAGGGGCTAGAGAGCTTCAGATGCAAACATCGGCTCTCTGGAGACAAAACAACAAGGAATAGGGCGTGCTGAGTTGGGACAGGGTGGGAACAAAGAAATTGCGGTGGGACAGTTGCCAAACAGGCTGTGTTATAAATAAAGACGCTGCAGCAGGAAGGCACTGCAGTCTTGTACCGTCTTTTATGTGTATATGTCTGTTTGTCTCTGTGTTCATTCCTTGTACCTAGGCGGGCCACGACAGAGAGCTGCTTAGGCAGCCAGGACTTAAAGGGTCAAAATCCTACAGAGAGGTAAAGCAGAAACAGGAGGTGAGCCAAGAAGTGTCCCCTTGGAGAACTTGTTAATTTTTGGTGCTGTGTGAAAGGCTAAGTATCTGGGCAGAGTATAGATGCTAAGAAGCAGAGTAGCTAGAAGAGTTTCTGGTAATCTCACAGGACGGAAAAAACAAAAAGTAGAGTCCAGAGGTGCCAAGACAGCAAAGACAGAAGGAAAAACAAGCCTGACACATAGTCAAATTTTTAAGATACCCAAAGCAAAAGGCTAAGAAACTAAGTAGAATGCAACTTTAAAGAAAAGCAGCTTTCAATAGTCTGACAGTGCCAAGGAGACAAGATATAACCCTGAAAAAAGAAGAGGCCCTAATAAACACCCCAACATCTCAGTTAAGTCCACTGGAGGCTACACTTCAAGAGTGGGTATAAACAAGGTATTTATTCAACTTCATAAAAATTGCAACACAGACAATTTATGTCAACTCTGTTGCTGATTAAATCAAGGTGATTCGACTCTCACCCTAACTTCCTGACAGAGAACACAGTGAACCCTTTCTGGGGAAAGATAAAAGTATCTAGAAGATGTGTAATTTTTTCATACATAATACCTATCATTTAATGAAAGATGCCAAGGTTTAGAATACATTACCCCAAAATATGGCACCTTGGATTTGAGGAAACAGCAGAAATAAGAAGGTCACTCTGACCTTTCCCTAGCCCCTTCTCCCCTGAAGCAGGCCATAAAACCTAGCTGATCTTCCCTAAAGTAGGTCATAAAATCTTCATTCTAGAGGTGCCCTTCCTAACTTGGAGGAGAGGAACATCCATATTCTCGAAGACACAGAAATGCCAAGAAGAATCTGAACAAACAGACCTTGCTAAGTACACCCCTCCAGTTTATTACCATTAGATCACACTCACTTTTGCCCAATCATACTTCTGCATGACTGTCGACCCTTCATCAATCCTAAGTATAAAAATACAGAGATCTCCCTGTTTCTTTGGGTCTTCATTTTTGAAGGTTCCTATGTCACGTAAAACTTATGTTAAATAAATGCATATGCTTTGCTCTTGTTAATCTCTCTTTTATTATAGGTGCCTCAGCCACGAGTGACAAATCTTTCATCCCCAACAAAGGCAAACAAAGAAACAAGACATAAATAAAACCCAGATGATATAAACAGACCCACAGATTATCTAAATCAGTGCTAATAGAACTTTCTGCAATGATGAAAATATCCTATGTATGTGCAATTCAATGCAGTAATGACTGCACGCATATGATTATGTGACATGAAGAAATGAATTTCCTTTTTTATTTTAGTTAATTTATATTCGAACTTAAAGAGCTACATGTACAGTATGACTACTGCATTGGACAGCACAGCTCTGACCACTAATAGAATGTATAATTCTCAGGCTGATAAAGGAAAAAGATAATTAATAAAAATAATTGATTAATCCATCAAAAGGGGAAAAAAGCCACAGAAGAAACGTAACAAAAAGAAAACAGATACTCACAAGTTATCAAAATCTGTGGGACACAGCCAAAGCAGTCCTAAGAGGAAAGTTTATTTCCATAAATGCCTATATCCAAAAGTCAAAAAGAGCACAAACACACAACCTAATGAATCGACTCAAAGAACTGGAAAAAGAAGAACAGACCAACCCCAAATCCAGCAGAAGAAGGGAAATTAATAAGATCAAATCAAAACTAAATGAAATTGACAACAGGGAAACTATACGGAAGATTAATAAAACAAAAAGTTGGTTCTTTGAAAAAATAAACAAAATTGACATGCCTTTGGCTAAACTAATGAAAAACAGAAAAGAAAAATCCCTAATAAGCTCCATCAGGAACAAAAAAGGAGAAGTTACAACCGATGCCGAGGAGATTCAAGATATAATTTATGAATATTACAAAAACCTTTATGCACACAAACTGGAAAACGTGGAGGAAATAGACAAATTTTTAGAAACACACAGCCTCCCTAGGCTCAACCAGGAAGAAATAGAATTCCTGAACAGACCAATATCAAGGACTGAAATTGAAACAGCAATAAAAAACATTCCAAAAAAGAAAAGTCCCAGACCAGATGGTTTCACACCCAAATTTTACCACACCTGCAAAGAAGAACTGGTGCCTATCCTGCAGAAATTATTCCACAACATTGAGAAGGATGGATTCCTCCCCTACACATTTTATGAAGCCAACATAACCCTGATACCAAAACCAGGAAAGGACGCAACAAAAAAGGAAAACTACAGACCAATATCCCTTATTAATATAGATGCAAAAATTCTCAATAAAATTCTAGCTGACCAAATCCAGGTGCTTATTAAGAAAATAATCCATCATGACCAAGTGGGCTTCATCCCAGAGATGCAGGGATGGTTCAACATATGCAAATCTATAAACATAATTCACCACATAAACAGAAGCAAAAACAAAATCCATATGATTCTCTCAAAAGACGCAGAAAAAGCATTTGACAAAATTCAACACCCTTTTATGATAAGAATGCTTAAAAAAATAGGCATAGACAGGGCTTACCTAAAAATGATACAAGCAATATATGACAAACCTACAGCCAACATCATACTGAATGGGGAAACATCAAAAGCATTCCCACTTAGAACTGGAACCAGACAAGGTTGCCCACTATCTCCACTTCTATTCAACATAGTGCTGGAAGTCCTGGCCACAGCAATCAGGCAAGAGAGTGGAATTAAAGGCATACGAATGGGAACAGAAGAGATCAAACTCTCACTATTTGCTGATGATATGATATTATATCTAGAAAACCCCATGGATTCAACCAAGAGGCCCCTGGAATTGATAAATGAATTCAGTAAAGTCTCAGGATACAAAATCAATACACATAAATCACAGGCTTTCATATACACCAATAGCAGTCATACCAAGAACCAAATCAAAGACTCAATTCCCTTCACAATAGCAACAAAGAAAATAAAGTACCTAGGAATATATTTAACTAAGGAGGTAAAAGACCTCTACAGGGAGAACTATGAAACATCGAGGAAGGAAATAGCAGAGGCTGTAAACAGGTGGAAAACCATACCATGCTCGTGGGTCGGCAGAATCAACATCGTTAAAATGTCTATACTATCCAAAGTGATCTACAGATTCAATGCAATCCCTATTAAAATACCAACATCATTCTTCACAGATGTAGAAAAATTAATTTTACGCTTCATGCAGAACCAGAGAAGACCCCAAGTAGCAAAAACAATTCTAGGCAATAAAAAATAAAAATGGGAGGTATCAATTTACCAGACTTCAGACTTTATTACAAGGCTGTAGTAATCAAAACAGCTTGGTACTGGCACAAAAACAGAGCCATTGACCAGTGGAACAGAACTGAGAACCCAGATATAAATCCATCCTCATATAGTCATCTAATCTTTAACAAAGCAGACAAAAACATACACTGGGGAAAAGAATCCTTATTCAATAAATGGTGCTGGGAAAACTGGATAGCCACATGTAGAAGACTAAATCACGATCCACACTTTTCACCTCTCACAACAATCAACTCAAGCTGGGTAACAGATTTAAACCTAAGGAGTGAAACTATTGGAATTCTAGAGGAAAATGTTGGAAATACTCTTCTAGACATTGGCCTAGGCAAAGAATTTATGAAGAAGACCTCAAAGGCAATCACAGCAACAACAAAAATAAATAAATGAGACCTGATGAAATTAAAAAGCTTCTGCACAGCGAAAGAAACTGTCACAAGAGCAAACAGACAACCTACAGAATGGGAGAAAATTTTTGCATGCTACAAATCCGATAAAGTGCTGATAACTAGAATCTACTTAGAACTCAGGAAAATCTACAAGAAAAAATCAAACAACCCTATCAAAAAGTGGGCAAAGGACATGAACAGAAACTTTTCAAAAGAAGACAGAATAATGGCCAAAAAACATATGAAAAAATGCTCAACATCTCTAATCATCAGGGAAATGCAAATCAAAACCACAATGAGATATCACTTATCTCCAGTGAGACTGGCCTTTATCAAAACGTCCCAAAACAATAAATGTTGGCGTGGATGTGGAGAGATAGGAACACTCATACACTGCTGGTGGGACTGCAAACTAGTGCAACCTCTGTGGAAAGCAATATGGAGATACCTTAAAGAGATACAAGTGGAATTGCCATTTGATCTAGCAATCCCATTACTGCGCATCTACCCAAAAGAACAAAAGACACTCTATGAAAAAGACACCTGCATCCAAATGTTTATAGCAGCACAATTCACAATTGCAAAGATGTGGAAACAACCCAAGTGTCCATCAATATATGAGTGGATTAATAAAATGTGGTATATGCATACCATGGAGTACTATTCAGCTTTAAGAAACAATGGTGATATAGCACTTCTTGTATTCTCCTGGATAGAGCTGGAACACATTCTAAGCGAAGTAACCCAAGAACGGAAAAACAAGCACCATATGTACTCACCATTAAATTGGTATTAACTAATCAACACATAAGTGCACATATAAGAATAAAATTGGTTGGATGTCGAGCAGTGGGGAGGTGAAAGGTGGGGAGGAGGGGACGGGCATATGCATACACAAAGAGTGCGATGCTCACCATCCGGGGGATGGGCACGCTTGAAGCTTGGATTTGGGGGGGGAGGGAGGGCAACATACGTAACCTAAACATCTGTACCCCCATAATATGCTGAAATAAAAAAAAAAAGAAAACAGATACTGTAATATAATGGTCAATATCTACCCAGATGTATCAATAATTATTTTGATTACAAAAAAGAGTATACACTCAGAAAAAAAAAGATTGTCAGACTGGAAAAAAGAAACAAAGCTTAACGATATGCTGTTTACAACCATCTCACATTCAATTATGGAAATTTCTTTAGATATTGCCTCATCTCCACTCTCTTTTCTCATTCTTTAGAATTCTCACTATAGATATATCTTCAACCCATTCAGTCTACCTATATGTCTCAGGGTTTTTTTTTGTTTTGTTTTGTTTTGTTTTTTTCCTATTTTCCATTTCTTTATCTGTGCTACATTTTGGTTAGTTTTTCCAACACTACTTTCAGTTCAGTAATGCCCATTTTAGCTCTGATCTACATACTGTTTAACCTTTCCATTGAGTTTTTAATCTCAATTATTCTATTTCTAGGAGTTCTTTTCAATTATTTTTCAAATTCATGTATTCTTATGCTATTCTTTCCTTGTGGTTTTCATTCTTTCTTTTATAACTTTAATTATGGTAAGCATTGTTACTCTATAATACCCTTCATATTGTTCTAGTTTCTCAAGTTCTTGAAGTTCTAATATTCCTCTTCACCATGTCTAATTATTCTGTCATGACAAATTATTTTCTGTGATTTGTAATTTTTTATTATGGGCTCTCATTGGGAGTTTCTTACTGCCCTGGACTGTTGGAAGTGTAGATGTAGAGAGTTTTGCTTCCACTGGACACGCCAGGATTTCATTGGTACGAAAGATTAGTATTCATGTTAAAATCCTAGGAAGAATATCAAATGTCAAATGAGACTTCACATTTAAATACGGAAAAAGTGTAGAGCTTCAATTTCTCAGGAGAATTTTTTAGTTTTTAGTTTTAGTGTTTAGTTTTCTAATTCCCCTTTCACTGAGAGACAGCAATTCCACGGTCCTGCCTTCACGCAGGGATCTCAGTTCCAACTTTTGGCCTCACGCAAGTCAAAGCCTTATCTTCTGTCCCCACGACAGCTTTAAAACTATTGCCTCTAGCTCCTAGCTACCATATCCAGCCAATAGCATCCCAGGCCACCATAGCATCAGCGGGTAAGTTTATTTCTCTGGCTTTAACTTTTATTTTTTTGCACCCGGTGGCATCTATGACAAATAATTTTTTGTTATTTTTTATCCATAATTTCTACGTGGTTACAGGGGATGAGTATCTCTGCCTTGACTCAGCCCACCAGGCTCCCAGAACTACCCATGATTTTTACGCCATGCTTTCTCCCCTGTCTGCCTCCACTACTGAATTTGTCCAGGTCAGTTTGCTCCTATGCCACTTCTCATCTAGAAGCTTCAGTCACTTATACAAATTTCTAATCACATCAATCACATCTATATTCTTTATCGATTTTCTAAAGCTCTGTGGAGGCAGAGAGGTAAGGGAATCTTATTGCAGTGTGCATTGCCATCTGTACGATTGGTTTGCTCCAATCTTCTTCACCTTTCTTCCTCTCAGCAAGATCCCTTATGCTCTGACTTTTCCAAAAGTTCATGTTCCCACATGGCTTCTTTATTAGCATGCCTGGGAAGTCTGATTCTTCTAATTAAATGTAGATTTCACTTCCCAACAGCATATCTGTGTTCTGCAATCCCATGGAAATTCTGGGTGAATAAGATGTTTTCTATATCTTTAGACTCTCATAAATCATGCAGAAGAGGGCAGAAGCAAGGGCAAACATTGTTAGAGATTTTATTTTTATTGAGAAAGCTGCAGTTAATCCATAAACAACAGAGTATGTATCAGCAGTTTTAAGGGTTTTGATATTCATACACACACACTATAAAATGTGTCAATTCATTCAACAAATATGTATTAAGTACTTAATAAGCTAGCTTCCAGGTATATAATTAAGAATAAAATTATATATAGTCATTCATTGCTTAATGACAGACATACTTCTGAAAAACGCATCCTTTAGTGATTTTATCATTGTGAGAACATCATAGAGCATACTTACAAAAGCCTAGATGGTGTAGCCCACTATACATCTAGGCTGATGATGTAGCCTATTGCTCCTAGGATACAAACCTGTACAGCATGTTACTGTACTGAGTGCTGCAGGCAACTGTAATACAATGGTAAGTATTTGTGTATCTAAATACAGCTAAATATAGAAAAGGTACAGTAAAAATACAAGATTATAATCTTATGAGACCACCATCATATATGTGGTGTGTTGCTGACCAAATGTCATTATGCAGTGCATGATTATGTTTAATTGCCTTCCTTTCTTGCTAAATTATAAATCCTAGGAGAGCAGAGGCTGTGTTTTGGTTGATCACCTCTGGACTCAAATGCTTAGCAGTGTACTGACACTTAATGATATTTGTTGAATGAATAAATGATTGATTATAGTAATACATTAATGAGTTTTGTTGCAAAGAAAAAAACCTAAAGAAAAAATGATATGAAATTTTCCTTTAATCCTGCAGATACATATTTAAAAAACTAAGACACAAATCCCTATCCTTTTAGTTCACTCATATGAGCAACTTTTCTTATTAGCAAGATCTTAATAACCCCTACTCATTATTAACAATTTCCTTCACTTTCTCCCAGTTACTCTCTCCTCTCCTGGCTACCTTTTTGAAATACTACCCTGCCAGTGTAACCAGCACAAAGGACAAGCGTGATTCATGGGATCCAACTTTGGTTTTGCCTCCTACTGGTCCTTTAAAATTATTCAGAGGAGGAAGATCTTTGTCACTGAAAAGAATATGTCACAGGCCTCATGACTTCATTTCTTAGTTTAGGTAATAGAAGCCTCTATGGCCATTCAAGTTACAAACCATAGTCTCAGTTCAGGAAGTAAACTAGTACAGTCCATGATATTAAACATCTCTTCGACCTTCAGTCAAAGGTACAGTTTCTCCTCCCTTCCTCTACTAAAGCAGTTGGGTAGCAGGCTGCCTGCTCTCGTGGAATTGGGTAAGGTCAGCTTGTACTCTCTCTCCTCCCCCTCCCTCCAACTAGCTGCTGGGACTTTTTTTTTTAAGTGTAACTTACATACAGTCATATTCACCAATTTTAAAGTGTATAATTAATAAGTTTGACAAATATATACAGTCATTCAAATATTACACAATAATGATATAGAGCATTTGTATCATCTCAAGAATTTCCTCATTCTCCACTGCAGTCAATCCCCCTCTGGCTGCTGGCAACCACTGATCTGCTTTCTATCCCTATACTTGTGCCTTTTCTGAAACTTCAATGGATGGATTCACACAGCATGCAGTCTTTGGTATCTGGCTTCTTTTGCGTAGCATAATGCTTCTGAGAGTCATACGTATTGTGGTGTATATCAGTAGTTGGGTTCTTTTAACTGCTGAGTGGTATTCCATTGCACCGACACACGATAATCTATTCATCCATTTATGATTCAATGGACAATGTGGTTCTTTCTTTTTTTAGCCATTATGAATGAAGCTTCTATGAACATTCAAATCTAAATTATTACATATTTCCTAAAATTTATTCCAGATAAATACCTGGAAGTGGAATTTCTGAGTGGTATGTTTAACTTGTAAAAACCGTCAAATGGTATTTCCAAAATGGCTTTACTATTTTGCATTTCCACCAGAAATGCATGAGCGTTCCATTGGCTTCACATCCTCTCAAGCACTTGGTGTTACCATTCTTTTTCATTTTAGCCATATAGTAGATGTGTAGTGATATCTCACTGTGGTTTTAATTTGTATTTTATTAATGACTAATGACACTGAACATCTTTTCATATGCCATTGCCACTGGTATAGTTTCCTTGACAAAGTGTCTCTTCAAATCTTTAGTCCCTTTTGTTTTAAACTGTGTTGTCTGTTTTATAACTGTTAAATTATAAGTGTTCTTGACATATTCTAGAAACAAATTCTTTATCAGATACATCTTCAAATATTTTATTGTAATGTGTTACTTTTCTGTTCTTTTTTTTTTTTCTCTCATTATTTTTAATTTTTTTTAGAGACAGGGTCTCACTATGTTCCCCAGGCTGGTCTCGAAGTCCTGGGCTCAAGCGATCCTCCTCCCTCAGCCTCCTGAGTCGCTTGGATTACAAGCACACACCACAATGCCTGGCTTTCTTCTCATTTTCTTTAGTGTCTTTTGAAGAGCAAAAGTTTTTCATTTAGATAAAATCCAATTTATCATGTTTTTTCTTTTATGGCTCATGCTTTTTTGGTCCTATCTAAAAAAAGCCTTTGACTAACCCAAGATCACAAAGAATATCTCATATGCTTTCTTCTAGAACTTTTATAGTTTAGATCTTATATTTGGATATGTGATTTATTTTGAATTAATTTTTCTATATGGTGTGACATAAAGGTCACAGTTTATTTTTTTTTTGCATCTGGATATTCAACTGTTTCAGTACCACCTGGTGTTAATCCATTCAGGAAGCTATAATAAAATACCATAAACTGGTGGCTTATAAACAACAGGTACTCATATCTCACAGTTCTGGAGGTTGGGAATTCTAAGATTAAGGTGCTGGCATATTTGGTGTCTGGTGAGCACCCACTTCCCGCATAGAAGGCATTTTCTCACTGTGTCCTCATATGGCAAAACGATGAACCCTTGCCTCTTCAGCCCCTTATAAGGGCATGAATCTTATTCATGAGAGTTCTACCCTCATGATGTACTCACCTCTCAAAGGCCCCACCTCCTGATACCATCACCTTGGGGTGATGAATTCAACAAATGAATTTTGGGGAGACACAAACATTCATTCCATAGTATGCTTACTGACTCATTGACTACACTGGGCAAGTTATTAGATGGCAATTTCATACAGTTTAAACTAATACTTAATTTGTCTATGCTTCTTTCTCCCTTATCTGTAAAATGGGAAAAGGTATGGGTACACATCAGATGGGCAATTGTTGTGGAGATTAAATAGGTTGATGCGTGCAAGGCACTTGGTCTCCTGCTTAACACATAAGTGTTCGAGAAATGTAGCTACTTTATAAAACTCATCAAGTCCTGACGATTTACTTCTAAAATATATCTTGAATTTAATCTCCTTTATCTCATCACAATTTATTTACTTCTTCATTCATTTACTCACTTAACAAGTTTTTATTGAATAACCACGTGCTCGGGTATTAAGATAGACATTGGAAATTCAGTGATGGACAAAGTAGACATGGCCCCTGTTTCAGGGGGACTTTCAGAATGGAGGGGAAGACAGACCGTTAAATAGCAATTAAAACAGAAATAGTAAAAAGTCATGAACTTAAGCTTTGCTCTGGTTAGTAAGAATACATTTTCCATGTCCCATCCTGTTCCCACAGGGTTCTGGGTAAGGAAACACAGGACAAGCCCAGAAACAAGAGAGAAATATTGAAGAAACTCCTGCCAGAGTGATCTGCCTAAACCACCTATCTGACTATGTCACTCACTGTGTAAACCAGTCTGGCTCTTCATTGCCTTCAGCATAAAGTTAAACTACTTAAAATGACAGATCTCCCACCTCATCTCTTAGCATTCTTTCTCTCTCATTTTATGTTTCAATAAAATAGAACTATTTGCATTTATCTACACATGGCATAGTTTTTTTATGTCTCTGTGCCTATGCTCATGCAGCCCAAGAAATGTCCTTAGTCCTCTCTCTGCCTTGGTAACTTTTCACACCAGCTGGGATTCTTGTGGCTGCAAAGGAAAGAAAGTCAACTCAAACCAGCTTGAGGAAAAAAGAGAAATTTACTATAAGCATACTGGGATGTTTCATGAAACAGAAGGACAGGGAACTGGCTGCACATCTATTGTAGGTAACAACAGAATGTGTTCTCCGGGAGATGCTGAGAGGATGCATTCACTACAGCTTGTATCAAGGTAACTCACGTTGTTATTATTGCTTTTCCTCTATCAAATGGCAGAAAACAAAGCAGTTGACAGTTCTCAAGCTTCACTGAGTACCATGTGGAGAAATTCTAGGGAGGGACACTGATTGGCTCAGCATGTTTCAGGTGCCCACCCATGGACAAAACATTTGTGGCCTAGGGATGCAATGTAATGGTGTACTGAATGGCTGCTCTCACCCTAAACATGTGGATGGGGGAGGGAAGCACCCAGAAAAGCAGAGGAAGGGGGCAGGGCAGATTATGGAGTACACTGAGCAGAACGCACTTCTACTCTTCTGTCACAACTTAGTTCAGGTGACCCTCCTCCAGGAAGCACTCAGATTCCCTTTATTGGGTTGGGTGCACACTTACTGCCTCATGAAGCTAACACAGCCGTTAAAATTTTTGATGATATGTTTCTGTATTCATTTCTTATGAACTCATTGAGGACAAGTGTGTATCATATTTAGTTTTGTACTTCAACCTCTGAGGACACAGAAAAAAAAGCAAAGCAATAATGAAAGTTTAACTGAATTAACGATTTTGGGAAAGAAGAATAGGTGATTACCTCAACTAACTGACACTTGAATTTTATTTCTAAAACTCTAGTTATAAAAATTTATCATTTTAAACTTTCTTGGAAGTCAATATATATTTATCCTCTTATATAGTAAGATCGAGTGTCTAATGAGATAATTCCAAACCTCATTATTGCATTGTTACTTTCTCTTACAAGCAAGTAGAGGTGAGAAAATCTATATAATTAATTTGATTATATATAATATTTAAAATCACTTAATTGACACAATATTGCAGAGAAAAACATGTGGAAGCCACATAAACTTCCACTATGCTTAAGAACTTTCCAATCCAGCTCATCTGATAGCCTATTGAATACCAGTGAGTTAAATGAAACTCCAATTCAATGATAGAGGCATTCTCTGCCCTCCCCAAAAGTGCACAAAAAGATAGTATTTTCTCACCACTTGCAAGGAATGTATTAAATATGTGGAAAAATAAGCAAAATGTAAAATAGAATGAGGAGAAACTTGGTGAAAATTAGCAAAACAATGTTCTGTTCTCCCTCTGCTGGCTCATAGGCAGTATTGCTCTTCAAATGTCTGTCTAAAGGCCCAAATGAAATTCTTTCCTGGAATCCCAAAAATATGTATACTTTTTTTGCAGTTTTTTTCAAAAGTATTTAAAACTATTCATAGTGTTTATCTAAATAAGCTCCACCAAATCCAAAACATCGCCATCAAAGCCATCAGTAACCCTCTCTCCTTATCATTAATAATGACTAATATAGAAAAGACAGAACAAGTAGAATCTAATGCCTTGACTAATTTTCCAAGAAAGCAATTCAAAAAAGTATTATAAATACATAAAATTATGTTTTCTGGTTTTCTAAGAATACGATCCTTACAGATTAAGATGCGGCCTGATAAAGTAGGAAAAACACTGCATTTTGAGTTACAAGACTTGGGTGTGAGTCTTGACTTCCCCTGTTACTTACTGGTTGTGTAACCTTTACAAATTGTCACTAATATACTGGTTGCATAACATTACCCTTTATGGAACTGAGCTTCGTCGACCTCTAAATGAAGAAGCTATGTAACAGAATCACTGGAACTTTTTCTAGTTCTACTATTTTATGATTCCAAGTGCTGTTGAATACAAAATTTTAATGATTAATTTCTGCTTTTTCTTTATACCATTTGGGTAATTCTCAGCCATAACCAAAATGGTTGAAACCATTCCTGTAATCATCAGCTTCCTTCCTTGATGTAGTGCCAAACACACTGCGGATGCCCAAATGAATCCTAATTGATACAATAATGATCATAATGGTAATAAAGAGCCATCATGGGATTTTAATTTGAGCCAAATTCTCTCCTGGTTATATGGCTAGTATTTTGGGTAGCAGCTGTGAACAGATCTGTATTTCCTTCCCCACGCCACCCCCACAGCAGTCTGAAATCTTTACTTCAAATGAGAAAAATCAGAACTGCTGAAAAATGTAGTCTTAATCTGTCCTTCTGTCCAGTCATTAGTAAATCCCCTATATCATATTTTTTTATATGAACTGACTCTTAAATATTGTTGGAAGGAAGGAAGGGACAAGGTGCGTAAGAGGGAAGTCAGGAAATCAAGTTCTTCAGATAACAACTCTACTTCTTCATCTTTCAAGATTGAAATATGGCATCTCATGAAAGAGAGAACACATGTGAGCTGATCACTCCAGTGTTTCCAGACATAATTAGAAGCCCATAAATAGTAGCAAGAATAATCATAGCTACTAGTTATTGAGAGCTCACTGTGTGCCAGACACTATGTTAAACTATATTTTTCATATTTGTGTGTGTGTATATATATGTATGGTTATGCACACACACACTCATTTATTCCATACAACAACCCTGTAAGGTAGATGCTATTATCCCTATTTTACCAATTAGGATTTGAATTTTAGGGAATTTAAGTAATTTCCATAGGTTATCCCATTAACTAATGACTAATCCAGGATTGGAAGCAGGCGGTCTGATTCCAGAGTCCGCTCAGTTAGAGTTTTGTTTCGTATGCCAAGTGGGACATTGAAGCTTTAGAAAACAACTACTTATGCACCTTCTAGAATAACTAAAATGAAAGCCAACAATAACAACTGATAATTCCAAGTGTTGGTGAGCATGTTTCAGAGTATAAATTAGTGCTGGAAGGAATGTGAATTGATAGCACCACTTTGGAAAACTCCTTGGCAGCATCTACTCAAACTGAACATAGACATTGCCTATGACCCAACAATTCCACTCCCAACTACATACTCAATCAAAAGTGTGAATGCATGTGTACCAAAAGAATGTTCATAGCAGCATTATTTGTAAAAGCCTCAAACTGAATGGACCCAATGTCCATCAACAGTGAAATAAATAAAATAAAACGTTATCTTCATATAATAGAAATACAAATTTGGCAATGACAAAGAACTAATTGCTACATACAACATGGATAAATTTCACAGACGTGATGTTGAACATAAGAAGCCAAACACAAAAGAATATATATGGTACAATTCCAAAGTTCAAAGTTCAAAAACAGCCATAACTAATCTGTGGTGAAAGAAGTTAGAATGGTGGTTACCTTTGGCAACAGGTGCTAGTAATTCAAGGCAACATAAAGGGGGCTTCTGGGAATCTTCTAATTTCTTGACCTGGGTGGTGGTTACCTGGAGATAAAAATTCATCAAGCTATAAACTTAGGACTTGTGTACTTCCCTGTGGTATGACAAAATTGCATACAAAAGCTTACAAAAAGAAGAAGAAAATAATTACTAAGAATTCACTCTCCTTCATTTCCCATATTCCCTTTCAGAGTGTATGCCATCTCATCCCAAACTTGAAACCCTTACACGCTAATGTTTCATATTTTTCCTAATTCTTGCTTCCTTTGTACATTCCCAAATGCCTCTGAGGACAAGCTGTAAGTTTCTCATGGGGAACTGTTCCACCAGCTGATATCTTAAACTACAGTTCTACTCTCTAACCATAACTGTTGTAGTCCACCAATTTGATCACTGACTTCACCTCTTCACCTTCTACTTTGGTTTTTGAGAGTTCCAGTTCTCTTCATTCTCACAATCGGATTTCCCATATTTCCCTGTTTTGTTTGTTTATTTGCAGAGATTTATCAATCCCAGGCATTCCACTGATTCAACTAAAATTCCCAGTGTTAGGCTCTGGGAGTACTATTGTTAAATAAACCTATATAATGGCTCCTCTCATGATTCTTACCATCTAGTGACTTCCACAGTAAGACCCTAAACTCTCTCGTTCTTTGTCTTTATTATGCATCTGACTGACAATTCCTCTACCTTGAATTAATCCAGTTGTCTGCCTTCACTGATCCCACATAAGGACACGTATACACTAGAAGAGAAATTGAAATTTTCACATCATGAATTTATATCTCTGCATATTCATGGTCTCTAACTTCTTCTAGGCCCAAATGCTTCTCTTATGTCTCTAGTTAGTTATCTCTTTATTTTTCCTAATTTCTAACTGAAATTTAACATTTCATTTACTTACAAATGGAAGGCAACAAATTATAGTGTTATTAGCAGTGCATATTAATACTGCTGCAGTACTAAAAATTTGTCTACAGTGCCCATAACTCTGTCACCAATAGAAATCACAGATTTTTTTGTATCATATTATAGTTGTTACAGATATCTCAAAATATCATTTGTATTCTTACTACTTTGAAATTATGGTAGTTTTTAGATTTGATTCTAGACCATGCTATTTTATGTAGTATTATAAGCATTGTAGCCTAAGTTTTTCGACACTGCTCCCATCAAGAGGTAGAGTCTATGTTCCTTCTCCTTGAATCTGGGCCAAGCTTAATGACTGCCACATAACCAGTAGAATGCAGCAGAAGTGACACTACATGACTCCAGGAGCTTAGTCATAAAAGGCAAAGGAGGCTCTCACCTTGCTTGCTGGAACAAAAGCACTGGGAACTTTGAGCCACCATGTAAGAATCCAACTATCCTGTGACTGCCATGCTATGAGGAAGACTCAACTAGCCTGAGCAGAGAGCCCACATGAAGACAAGAAGAGAAAGGAGGAGGGAGAAAGACAGAGAGAGAGAGAGACACCAACCTTTCCAGCCTCCAATTGTTATATTAATTGATAGAGACTAATAAATGCTAATCACAAGGTCTATCTACTCTATCTAATGGAAACACAAATTATTCCCAGCCCTGTATGTCTACCAGAAATTGTATGGCCTACTGCTTTTTGGTGTTTATTTCTCAGCCTCATGAATATTCACCTTTCCATTGCACTGTTAAGTACTCAGCCAAAGGTACAAGGGAACACCTCTGCACATGTCCAAGACTCTCTGTGCCATGTTCTCCTCTCTGATAGTCTGCCCACCAGCCTCCCCGAATTCCTACCTCTGTCTTCTCCATTCATTGAAACCACTGGTCTCTGGGTTCCCCTCCCTGCTCTGTGTCCTAGACACTGCCTTCAGGTAGTAAGCTGGGAAAACTGTAAAACTTAATTCATTTGTTTCCCTTCTCTCAGGGATCATAATCCTGCATTGCCTGTTGCAATGTCTGAAAACAATTATTTCACATATTCTACCCAATTTTCTAGTTGTTTTTAGTGGAAGGGCAATTCTTCAGAAGCAGAAATTCAAATGCAATTGTTAAAACCTACATAAAAAACTGGATTGTACTGTCTGATGTTAAAATTCATACTCCAAAGGTACCCCAAAAAATGGTTCCTCATACTTAACACAATAAACCTTCTTGAAAATGTTCCTTGGTAGCTGTTATCATCTCTAACTTCCCACTCATTAACTAGGTATATTCTGGCTTCTACCCTCGCCACTTCACCGAAACAGGTCTTATTACATCACCTATAACCACCTTATTAGTATAGCTAAGAAATATATTAAGTTCTTTTTATTTTCATTTTCTTTCTAGTTCAGCTTAGTTCTTTTCTTACTAGACCTTATATAGCTGTGCTATCCAACAGGGTAGCCACTAGTCACATGTGGCTACTGAATACTTGAAATGTGGCTAATCCAAATTGAGAGGTGCTAGAAGTATAAAACACATACCAGATTTCCAAGACTTAATATGAAAATAAGGATGTAACATGCCTTATTGATCTTTATGTTAATTACATGTTAAAGTAATAAATTTCAGACATACTGGGTTAAATAGAATATATTTCCAAAATTAATTTCACCTGCTTCATTAATATTGTTATTAGAAAATGCACAATTAAGCATGTGACTCACATTATACTTCTAATGGCCAATACTACTCCATAGTAATCTCTTCTACTGATAGAGCCCTGCTTTAAACTCTCTTCTTTGTTGGTTTGTGAGTCTCTGCTCTTACCTAGTTTTCCTGCTACACCACTGTCTGCTCCTTCTCAGACTTCTGAGACCTAAATCTATTGTTGTTACATCTTAGCGTGCAGCAAAATCACTCTGGTTGCTTGCCAAAAGTGCAGATTCTTGGACCTTATCTGCAGAGATTCCAATCTGGTAAACTAGCTTGAGAGACAGAGAACATGATTCAGTAAACTGGAATGAGGGCCCAGAAATGTGGATTAATATTCAGTCCTATTCTTTCTCCTTTTACCCTTAGAATTCCCTGGGTAGTTCGTCTTTCCACCTCACCCGAAAGGATAGAACTGCCACTCACAGACTAACATTTCCCAAAGCTCTTACCTTCCAGTTCAGACTCCTCTCATCTCCTAGCTCTTCCTTCCAACAGCCAACTGTGCATCTTCACTGCGATGTCTCAAACTTAGCACATCCAACACTTAAGTTCTTGTCTCTATTATCCCTAACCCATTCCTCCTTTTGACTTCCCAGTTACCCAAGCAAGGACCCTAAAATAATTCTCTCCTTCTTTCTACATCTATATCTAATCAGTTACAAAATCCTACTAATTCTGCTTGCTTAGCTTCTATCCTCTCTGTACCTTCTTAATTCCCTTAGTTTAGGCTTTCTCAATCTTGGCACTACTGAAACTATGAGCCAGACAGTTCTTTGTTGTGTGTTTGGGGGTGGGGGACAGTAGTCCTCTGCATTACAGGCTGTTTAGCAGTTTCCCTGTCCTTACCCCACTACATACCAGTAGCACTCCCTAGTTAGTACAACCAAAATGTCTCCAGACATTACCAAAGGTGCAAGGAAAGAGGGTGGTAGTGAGAGAATCACGTCTCACCCCCCAGAGTCGCTGCCTTAGTTGATTGAGGCCCTCATTATTAATCATCTGCATTAGGGCAAGAGTTTCCACCTGGCCCTCTTGCCCAGGACTGAACCTCTCCCCCGTTCTCCCCACTGCTTATAGTTTTATAGTTTTCCTTGTGATAAAATCCAATATCTCTACTATGGCATAAAAAGAACATTATTTGTCCTCTACTTACCTCTCCAGCCATACTGAATTCCTTTGCAGTTTCCTTAGGGATGGATGAAAGTCATAAGAAGTGTTAATTGTAGATAGCAAGTAAGCCAGTAGCTTATAAAATAAATGCAAAACTCCTAGGATGTTTTAACTATAGAACATGAGTAAGCATGTACTTGGTGAAACATAGGCAGAATTGTGTTAAATATGCATAGTAAGTTAGTAAACTATAGGCATGTTGCAGTTAAAATAAATAGAAAATATCACGGAACAGAGGGTCAGTTGTAGTCAAAAAGGGATGAAAAAACTAAGCTATAAACAACTATGATATCTCTGGGCTAATGACTATGTCACTCATAAATCAGCCACCCATTAACGGCACCTAGGGTAGTCTGATACGTGTTCCAGCCAAGAATGGCAAATAAAACCTCTCTGTTCAGCAGCTTAACCATAATATTAATAGTAAGCTCTGTTTGTGGCCAAGCATACTTCCCTGCATCAATCTAATAGAGCAGGCATGTGCCATTGGCCCAAAGCACTTTCCACCTGTGGGCTCTTTATGGAAACCTCAACTCTGGTCCTCGTAAGTACATCATCAGGGGAGGAGGTTCATATGGCAGATAGGATAGATGAGCATTGCTCAACCGTGATTCAGGTGGTCATGTCCTTCCACTTGCTTGCACCTTATCCTAAGTTTGTCAACTCGCTACAACACTTTTCCTTGCTTTTCATGGATATTTAAATTGATTCATTATGCTGTATCATTGAAGAATCTTAATTTGGCCTGTGAACCTTCTGTTTCATCACCTCTAGGATAGTTTGCCTAGCAGTATACTTAGAGGCCATCATTGCATTAAGTTACTTTCTCAGATGCCAGTTCAGTTCAAGCATTAATCTTCTCCCGGAATGCCCCTGCTTTAGCACCTCTCATTGTATCCTGTTCATATCCACTATGTTTCTATTATGACATTTATCACTACACACTGTGATTAACTCCTGTCTCTCTCCCTAGTCTGTGAATTCCTTGGAAGCAGGGATATTTTATTCTTTTGGTCTAATTATTACTTAACAAAGTACCAACCACAAGTAAACAGTAAAATTATGGAATGCAACCTCCTGCAGACACAGTTGGGGGATTTCCATTTCGGTGCAAAAGTTTAGTATCATGCACAAGTGTAGAGGTTTGCAAACACAATCCAAGTTAATGGAATCGATATCTCGTCAGAAATGCCCCGCCCCCGCCTTCTCAATTCCCTAACTGCTGAGCCTGCAAAGACCAGTCAGCGTCTGAAGCAACTATTGCCTTGCCTTGAATCATTCGCCAATTCGCGTCACCTGCCCTTTCCGCCGCGGGCTCAGTTCCGCTCTAGGCTTCTCCCAGACTTCTCTCTATGGTGGCGCTGAGCCTCTCTAGCCTGCACTCGCCGTCCTCTCAGTGGTAGCGCGGGGACTAGCCGGAAAGCGGGCTGTGCTGTCTGTCCCGTGTCGACTACGGTCTTGCTCGAACCTGGACCGAGGAGAGCTCAAGCTAAGGTGGAAGGGAACCGGGGAAGGATAGGGGACGTGGGGATGGGCCCCTGGGTGGGGAGGGAGCCCAGACGGCGTCACGGAGGTCCCTGAGGAGAGATGGGAGAGGAGGCCCGCACACATGAAGGGGATTTCCTGCCGCCGGCCGGGGCCTCCTGCAACCTTCCGCCCTGCGGCGCGCCACCCGAACCCCAGCTCATCTAGGGCCCCTTGAGTCAAAGCCTGGCGCTGTTTCTGTCCCCTCCGCGGGTCGTCGCCTCTCTTCGGGCGGCCCGGAGCCCTCAGAACTATGATTTTGGCTTCTACTACTTAGGGTTATTGTGGCCTTGAACCTCGTATACCTCTTATATCTCTCCTGTTTTTGTTTTTAATTTTTAAAATCAGAATCCTCTCGGCCTTAGCTATTTGGTTGAGGTCGGAGGCTAAGTAATATATATATATATATTTTTAATTCAGGTACCATGAACATAGTAGGTGCTCATTGGATGTATCTGGTGGATTGTATCATTTTGATATAAGGGCAGGAATCCATGGGACCACTACAGGGTTGGGGCGGGAATGACTGCAGGTTCCTGGGGGCCTAGTCATATTGATTTCCGGAGATTCGGCCGCCTTGGCGTGAGATTCTGGCAGTTTCTGAACATGTTTTCATTCAAAAGACGTTAAGTGTCAACTAAGTGCCAGTATTGTGCTAGAGAAGCCATAACTGTAAACAGGTCTGGGGATTCCTTTCCCTCACAGAGCTCTATACGTAATGGAGAAGACTAACAAGTAACAAAAAGCATGTGACGAGTGATATGGAAAGGGAAGTCCTTGAAGTTAATTCTTTTACATTGGTTGATTTGGAAAATAGCACCCTATAGCTCTTAGCCTTCCAGCAGGTGAGAGGTAATAGAGAAAAAGTTTCAAGGCACTATGAAAGGGTTGTGCAAACACAGAGCAAGGAGGACGTGTAACAGTAGTATTTGGGTACTTCACTAGGTGGGTGATGACACTGATGGTGTCTTGAAAGATAAGTTAGCATTGCCTGGCACAGAAAGGGCCAAAGGCTTTCCAAGAAGAGAGGACGATATTAAAGGCATAAAGTGTAAAAGAGCTTTGTAGGTGGTGGTGTTTGGCCTGGAGTACGTGGTGTGTGGTGTGGAACAAACCATACTAGAATCCAGACTTTGTTTTGTAGGAAGAGGTGAAAGTTTTTCAACGGAATAGTTACAGTTCAGTTTCACAGTCATTTAATATCCATGGTGTTAATTGTTACAGCAAGTGTTAACAGCGGGTGGTCCCGAGGGCAAACCGAGCGGCACACGGAGAGTTGTCGGATAGTCAAAGTTTATTCTGTTCGCTGGCGGGCTCAGAGGGGTCTCGCCACCAAATTCCGGGCCCAGTCTACCTGATTTTTCCCACTTTTATTAAGCTGGGGTGGTCCGAGGTGTGGGGTCCCAGGTGGCTAAGGTAATAGCTTAGTTGATGTGTCTGGTAATAGGTTAATGTTATATTGATGTGCCCCGTAATAGATTGGTTGATGGGCCAGGTAATAGGTTAGTATTATGCTGATGCGGGTCTTCCGTGAGGGGTGGTGGTCTCAGGTGGCTGACTCGCCTAGTAATAGATGGGGGTTTTCCTTATCAAGTAAGTATTGTTTGGCAGTTTGGGCCACAACAAGAATAAGGTAGAATGAGGACAACTTCACCCACTCCTCTTGGTCTGGAAATACCCTCTAAGTGTTGAAATTCCTCTTGTGCTCTCTTTGACTTTAAGGGCCAGAAGGATAGGGACAAATTGCAAATGGGGTTTGGAAGCCAGAAGGGTTTGCTAAGTTGTTCCAAAAATGACTTGAAAGTACACAGGACAAAGCATTTAAAAATGTGAGGGAAGTGCATTGGGCGAACCTAGAGTAAACTGTTAGGAACTCATTAAATGGAATTCTTCATATGAAGTCAAAGTAGGATTTTTTTAAAGTTATTTATTCAGCAAATGCTTGAGCAATAGCAGGCACTGTGCTTGGCTTGGTAACTACAGTTGTAAGCTTCGGTTTCTTGATCTGTAAATGGAGATGATAGTACTTATCTCAAGGTTGCGAAGATTCATGAGATGATGTTTGATGTTTGCGCTTAGTGCTGTACCTGGCACTTATTAACTACAGGAACTTTTTAACCAAATCTTTTAAATGGTACTATGGACTGTATTTTTGTTTTAAATTCTCTTTACCATTCTTATTGGGCCTGGGTCTTCTTGAGGATTGAGACTGTCACCTTTTGAGCCCTTCAGTTAATGCCCATTCACATGATATAGGTAGTTCGTGTTTGAAGATAATAGACACAAAAAAGTTCACAGTTGCAAGATGCCTGACTATTGTAGGTGTATGTGTCCATAACTAAAGCTGCTGATTTGGGGTAGTAGGGGTAGATGATATTATTTTATTTTCAGTAAAAGATAATCCAGGTAAATGCTTTATAAGTTGTAAGACTATGCAAAAAAATTCCTATTTTTTTAATGAAAGAGAAAGACCTATGAGTTGACCGAAAAATTAAGTAAATTTCTTATTTGGTTAAATTTTCTCTTAATGCTACTTTCTGACTAATTGGAAGTTTGGGTAACAAAATAAAAAGCTGTATTAAGGGAAATCAACATATTGGAACATAGATTGTAACACCTCTCCTAAAAATTTGGGAGGAAAAAATGAATACCTGATTAATCCTCAGCTCCCTCTGTTATTTTGTTAGTGATGGTGTTCTGCTTTAACACCTGTAGAAACCCTGTGATAATGTCCTAGGCCTTGCCTTATTAGGGGAGGCTTGCAAGCATCATGTCCTTATATGAGTTTGCTTATCTTCCTCAATCTTTCTAACCTTACCTTCCTTATAATTTGGTAATGTGAAGCAAGAGATACGTTTAAGAACTCATGTATAACTCAAGCTGAATAATTCCCTTAGCTGGCAGCTTTCAAATTATATGAGGAACAAATACTTTTACTACCTAAGTTAGTAGAATGGGTCTAATCTACTCTACATTTATTTCATTCTCTTTTGACACTTCTGGTAGTGCTATAAAAATATTAAATGTTAATCTTAGGATCACAAAACATACTGAGAAAATAACTTCGATAATTTAAAAGGAATGCCAGTCCTTTTAATTTATCAGGCCCCCCCAAAATTAAAATGAGACCGCAATCAGGTCCTACTTTCCCCGCCTCTCCCCTTAAGCTGTATGTATTCACTTCTTGAAACTGCTGGCTGTTGTCACAATAATTAACCTAACAGTGCCACACCTGACTCTATAACCCACCCTGTATCTTAACGATGTATAGCCAATCACTAACCAATGTTATTTCTGTAAAGTAATGAGAAATCCTGGCAAGCAACTTTGTATTAGCCTACTCCCTATCTCCCTTTTTTGCCTTTGAAAGCCTGTTTGTAACAAAGGCCTGTGGGATCTCATAGCTAAGGTTACTTGGGTCTGAGTCTTCTGGGTAGCTGTCCTCACTTTGGCTCAAGTAAACTATATTTTGTGCCTCAGCCTCTCCTTTTAGGTTGACAATATTGTATTAAGGCACTAAAGTAAAGTGATGGTAATCCTAACAGGAGAGGGTCTGAAATACAGAATTTTTTTTTTAAGTGTCAAGTAAAAAATAAATTTGGACTTAGTAAGGAGAGACTTTATTCTAGAACATTATTGCAAAGGGGGGAATGGGACTATTGCAATGGGGAGAACTCTGGCCAAAAGATATCTGAGAAGCATCTCTAAGGAGTCAACTATGCTACAAAGAATAGATGTGGGGAAGTGGGATGTAAGGGTGATTTATCTGATAGTAGATCAGAGAATGTTTTACCCTGAGGCCAGCCTGTTCTCAGGAGGGGTTATTCACTGGTGGCAAAGGGTTGGCCAAAGTTCAGGGACTTGAGGGAAGGAGAGAAACTTTAAAGGCTGGTCAGCAGGCATTTTGTTCCAATTGATAAGGAGGGACAAGCAATTCAGCAAATCACTCATAAATTCATAATGAAGCAAAAGGCTCTGGTCATAGGTAAACAAGGGGTCAGGCATCCTCGAGTCTTATCTGAGGCAAGCTGAGGGAAAGATGGGAAGATTTCTTTAATTATGGCTGTTAAAGAACCAGGAACACAGGACTCAGGTAGAATTCAACTTGTCAAAAGGTATTTTCACTGTTGGACATTGAAAATAAATAAGTACACAAACATCTACATGAGAAGGCCTTAGGGCTGGGCGCAGTGGTTCCCGCCTGTAATCCTAGCACTTTGGGAGGCCAATGAGGATTGCTTGAGCCCAGGAGTTTGAATTTGCCATGAGCTATATGAGGAGACCACTACACTCCAGCCTGGGTAAAAGAGTAAGACCCAGTGTCAAAAAAAAAAAAAAAAGAAAAAAAGCCTCAAGAGGCCCATTGGCCCATTCAGGAATTAAATAAGTATTAGTATTTGTAAATCCACATCACTGGGTGTAGTTTTGAAACTATTTAAACCTGGATTTTATTTGTACCGTGGTGAATCTTTCTAAGATTGTGGTAGATAAAAAAATCCAAATTAATGAGGTATAAATGAATAAATTAGGATTTTTTGTTTGTTATTGGTTTGCTTGTTATCCTATAAGAAGCAGGACTTGTTTTCTTCTTCCATGAGGAATACTGGGTATTATACTGGTCAAAATGATTGGCTGGAGTAAATTAATCTTTTCCTATGTTAAGAGATAATTTTCCTCAAAAAGGGGCAGGGGAGTAAAATCGTGACTATCACACAGAAAATGAACACATGTTGAAGATTTTTATTTAACTTATTAACAAGGGAACAGTTAAGATGTTATAACCAGTGTAAATGACAATAAAAAGTACAGACTTGTTTATAGAGCAGGAATATTGAAATAAATGTGCAAATGAAGGCAAAACTGATTTCTTCCACAGTGGAGCAGGAAAGTTCATTGAACCTCTACCAGATAGAATTTATAAGAATATAAACAAAAATTATTTTTCATTGCTGCTGGCTGTCTACAGTTGACAGTTGTAAAATAACTCAAAGGTGTTGAAAGACTCAGAGGTCCCATATAATCAGAACGTGAAAACCTGAAAGGCTGCGCTTTCCACAGTACAGTTTTCCATTGAAGCAGATATTTTTCTCTGTCCCTATTTTGTCAAATTTAAAACTCCCTCCCCCTATAGTCTTCCCTAGCGTCAGACTTCCTGGAAGGCAAGTGTTTTTCCTACTCTTTTTGATATATTCTATAAAATTTAGAAGATGTTTGGAGAATTTTTTTAATTGAATTATCTGAAGCAGTGCCTCTCAAACTGTAATTTGCTTGTAAATCACCTGGACATCTTTTTTTTAATGTAGATCCTGATTCAGTGGGTCTAGGGCTGGTACTGAGATTCTATGTTTCTTCTAAGGTGATGCCAGTGCTGGTTCATGGACAGCAAATAGCAGTGCATTTCTGACAGTATTAATTAAGGAAGGGGTTAGGTAGATTATTAAAGAAGAACATAGCACTGTACTGTAGGTGAAGGGAACAACATGAAGTTGCTGGACTGACACTTGAAGAAAATAAAATACCAATTTTAGGCTGCATTGCCACAACACAGATCAACATGAGCAATAACAATTGCTAGGGAATAGATCCAAAGAGCTCTATAGCAGAACTTTAGCTAAGAAGAGGACAGAAAATCTGTAAATGAGGACATTGAGGAATATAACAGAGGAGGAGCCACCAGAGGGTATAGTTTTTAGAAGGCAGACAATGATCACTTATCACTGCCTGAAATTTTATGATTCTTGAGCTAGCTGTACTCTTCTTTGGCAGTACATAAGCAAACTACCTCATCGTAAATCAGGTAACCTATGTAAGACTTAAAGCATGAAACTGCCTGTAACTGAGGTGTATGCACTTTTACCCTGATAGTTCACTCAAGTGCGAATGGTATTAATGTGCCACTGAGTTTTAATCAGAGTGTAAAATTCAGTTGTTACTACAACTGACAATTTATCAAGTAGGATATTTTAAACTGAGCTGGCCCTGTAATTTGCTCATAGGAAATTCAGTTTTCTCTTAGCAACAGGTAAGGTATGGAGTTGGCATCAAATGGGAAAGATTTCTACCTATTGGAAGATGCAGAAAATGGGGTTGCCAGATTTAGCAAATAATAATACAGGATGCACTGTTAAATTTGAATTTCAGACAGTGAATTTTTAGATATATTTGGGACATAATTAAAATAATTATTTTTTAGATAAAAATTGCGTATTTCCTAAATTCCAATTTAGCTGAACATCCTGCATTTTATCTGGCAATAACAATAATAAATAATTCCACCTCAGCAGTGACTCTTGGAGGATGGCTGCTTAGAAAGCAATACCATAATTATGGGGGCAGTTTAATTCCTTTAAGTGCTTCTCCAAAAATTATAATGTTCTAATTAAAGTGTGCCAAGAGCTCAAAATGGTTGGAAGCCACTCTTTACCAGAAGGGATGTTTTCAAAGACTGATAGCATCATGGCTAACTTGAAGGAAAAAAACTTTTAATTCTGCACTCCAAGTAAGAGTCCAAAGTTCATAGTAGTTTAAAGTTAATAAAAGAATTTTGGTGGGGGAAAAAAGAACTTATGCTCTTGTGGAAGATGTCCAAGCAAAAACTTACTAGAAAAATAGATTAAATCAGAGTTAATTATGTTTCCAAGTTTCCAAGAAAGTCCTTAGAAATAGATATTGAACTTCACTGGCACAAGTTACAAGAGTCTGCTGATGAACACTTGTGAATTATGTAGTGGTTTAGCCAAGATTAAAGGAAACTAAGGGAACAGAGGCCCCCAATAGCCAAAAATAATATTTTTTTACTTAAAATTAAGATTAGTAGGGTAAATAAAATTACCTTAAAGGGTAAAAATTTATTATTACTATGGACAGATAAGGTTTCTAAAATAAATGTCCTAAGTCACAAGGTGCTTTTCCTGTCAAATATGATCAGGACAGCCTAAGTTTTGAACACTAGGAAATACCTTTATGATTAAAAAAAAAATCCGGTTGTAGATTAGTGGCTACAAATTGATGATAGTCACCTGCAAATATAATGAATCTGTGGTATTAATGTATTAAACATTAGCAGTTTCTGTAATCTGCTGGGGGATGGTTGATCTAGTTTCCTTCTTTGTGTTGACTTAAGATCAGAGCCAGATTTGTGTCCCCTATTTGCTAAGATACACTGTCCCATATTTTATTGTTTTGTAATCTTAACTCTGGCCTCTTCTTTTTCCACTCCTTAATTTATCTTAATCCAATTTTCTGTTCGAACAAAAATCTAGTTATTTCTATGACACAAGCCATTTTATCAGATGTGATTGGGACCTATACTTCTTAAATTTTAGAAGTTGGCTAAAACAGAATACTGTTTTAACCAGTTTTAAAATTTTTTCAGTTAAAATGTTCAATAAAATTTTAACACTTCAAAATGTATTTTTTTAACTTTCTAAATTTAGTATTTTGACTTAAAACACAGATGTATATTCACCATTTTTTGTTATTTGAGGCAAGGGTTTTTTTCTTTGTATGTGGCTTTACTGATTATATAGTTTCTGCAAAAACCATGTCAAAAAGTGTTTAAGATTTCTAACCAGTTTTTTCGTTGTTGTTTTTTAATGAGGAGCAAAGCTTAAAAACTGCAAAATTTCAGAATTCTAGATTTCACAATACCCCACACCACCCAGATTTCAATGGGTGACATCTTTTCTCAATGGCAGTTTTTTCCTAGTGACTTGCATTTGTTGCATCTTTTCTTAAGAATTCTACTTAGTTTTTTTAACTTGCTTTGAAAAATTTCAAATAAGAGGTATAGAAAATACTGAGACACTTGTTTACATGCCACCAAGACTTATTTTCTGTAATTCTTTTCAGAGAAAAAAAAGAAAATGTTTTTTCCTCTTCAGAAGTATCCACAAATTTGGCATCTGTTACTCTCATGTATATTTTAGTATGTGTTAATGTTTTCATCCATAAATCTTTATACCATTTTACATGTTTAAAATTTTATGTTAATGGTGAAACTATATGTCTTTAGCAGATTTTTTTCACTTCAGATTTGTCTTTGAGATTTATCCATGCCGATTCCTGTAATTCATGCAGTTTATTCATTTTAACTGTTATGTATAAGTCCCCTAAATGAGTAACCCACAATTTCTCATTTTTTACAATTAGCTTATTTCTCATCTTTCCCTACTAAAAACAGTGAATGCTGAAAATTTTCGCATATAATTTGTGCTCATATTGGAAATAATTTTCTTGAGCATAGACACCTAGAACTGAAAGTGCTTGGTCTTGGTTGGGGTATGTACTTCTTCAATTTGCAAGAAATTGCAGAACATTGTAAAGCACTGGCAGCAATGTATGTTCCTACCGAAGTATAAGGAGCCTATAAGAGTTGGCCACAACCTTTTTTTTTTTTTTTTTGAGACAGAGTCTCCCTGTGTTGCCCAGGCTAGAGTGCTGTGGCGTCAGCCTAGCTCACAGCAACCTCAAACCCTTGGGCTCAGGCAATCCTTCTGCCTCAGCCTCCTGAGTAGCTGGGACTACAGGCATGTGCCACCATGCCGAGCTAATGTTTTCTATTTATTTTTACTTGTCTGACTAATTTCTTTCTATTTTTAGTGGAGACAGTTCTCTTGCTCAGGCTGATCTCGAACTCCTGACCTCAAATGATCTTCCCTCCTCAGCCTCCCAAAGTGCTAGGATTGCAGGCGTGAGCCGCCGCACCTGCCCCCGCCCCCGCATTGGTCACATCTTAGCCAGCAGTAGGACATTAGAATTTTAAATCTTTTTCAAGCAAATGTTTGAGAAATGGTATTTAATTTACGTTTTTCTAAGAACTATGAGGTAAACACTTTGTATGCATTTATTGGCTTTGTTCTCTTTCTCTGTGAATTGCCTATTTGTTTAGTTTTCCAATTGGTTCTTTATTTTCTAATTGAAGTCACAAGTTGTTTGAATATTTGGGATAATATGACAATACTTTCAGGTATGTGTTTTTTCTCCTTTTGCTATACAGAAATGTGTGTAATTTTGACGTAATCAAATGTATCAGTCCTTTTCTTGGATATGTGCTTTCTTTGAAAAATTCTTTCCTACTCCCGTATCACAAAATCATCTTTATTTTCTCATAAACATTTTTACAGTTTTTCTTTTCATATTTAATTCTTTAATCTGTCTGTAATTGATTTTTGTTTGTGCAAAAGAGATCTTATTCTTCTTCCATATGTTAGCTGGTTAAAATTCTTTCTAGATTAATGTGGCATACCCATTGATTATAGTACCATGTGTCATGCACCAAGCCTTCATCTATTCATGGATCTATTGGTCTAATCTATACCAGTACCACACTGTTCTAATTATCATAGCTTCGTAGTAAATTAATATCTAACTTTATTTTCCTTCAAGATTATCTTGGCTTTCTGGGACCTTTACACTTTCATATAGACCTGTTTGCTAAATTCCCAAGGTGTGAGGGTAGAATATCTCATGGAATTTTGTTTGGAATAGCATTGGATTTATAGATGAATTCCTGGAGAATTGACATTTACTGTAGTAAGGCTTTCCATGATAAAATACCTATATTTATTTAGGGAAACTCTTACATATTTTTTTGTAAGATTTGTATATTTTTTAAGATGTCTTATAATGTTTTTGGTTTCCAGCATTCCTGCTGAATTCTCTTACTAGTTCTATTAGTTTGTTGAATCTCTTGTATATCTCATGTAGATACTTATATCATCTTTGGGTAATATTTCTTTTTTCTGCCTTTTTAATCCTTATGTGGTCATAAGTAAAATCTGTGCTAGCAGGTATTCTTGTGTAGTTCTGACTTTACGGGGAATATATCTAATGTTTGATTAAATATAATGGTTATTGTAGGCTTTTGGTAAATACCTTTCTATTCCTCACTTGCTTTTAAATGGGTGTTGAATTTTATCAAATGCTTTTTCAGTTTCCCAGATAAAAAATTTGCAGCACAAACCTGATTCTCTTTAATGTTTTCGTTAGGGTGATCAGCACATGACCTATTAGAGAGAGATCTCTAAACAGAATAAGTGGGAAAATTTGATGGAATCAAGAATGATGGATCCGTGTTCGGTTGGAGTCCAGCTTCGTACCACAAATGAGTGCCATAAAACCTACTATACTCGTCACACAGGTTTCAAGACTTTGCAAGAATTGTCATCAAATGATATGCTTTTACTTCAACTTAGAACTGGAATGACACTGTCTGGGAACAATACAATTTGCTTTCATCATGTAAAAATTTACATTGACAGATTTGAGGATTTACAGAAGTCATGTTGTGACCCATTTAATATACACAAAAAACTAGCCAAAAAAAATTTGCATGTAATTGACTTAGATGATGCCACTTTTCTGAGTGCAAAATTTGGAAGACAGCTTGTACCTGGTTGGAAGCTTTGTCCAAAATGTACACAGATAATCAATGGAAGTGTGGATATTGATACTGAGGACCGCCAGAGAAGAAAACCTGAATCAGATGTATGTATAATGGTCATTTTTTCCTACTATGTGACTTCTACAATGTGAGATTTTATTCAACTATAAAAGAAATCATGTTTACACTATTACTTTATTAATTAGCAGATAGTGAATTTAAAATTGGGGAGGTAAAAGTAAATGGTGTTTCTGAATTTTTCCTTATACCAAGGTCAAGACTGGGTGATAAAGCAGACCTGGGAAAGGAATGATACACTATACCTGAGACTCCAACCTGCAACTTTTAGTGCTAAGAAATTAGGAGTGGCTTTTAGAACATTCTGACAAAGCCAAGATTTAGTTTCTGATACCAAACTAATCAGTGGGACATGCTAGCCAGCAAGGGTCTTTATAGCAGTATGAATTCCCCTTTTTATGAAGGACGTGGAAATAACTACTTTAAAAGGAGCATCAGAGAAGTGACTTGCAATAATTGTTTTTTATTTCAGTCTTTCTTTCTCCTTCAACACTATTCCATTCTTGTTTGAGTTTTTTAAATGCTTGTGAGTTTTCTTTGCTTCTAGTTCTGAATTCTTACTTGCTGAGGACAATGCTAATTTTAGAACTCCCTGTGGTCAAAAAGCATACATTTTTACATTGTAAAATTTTAAATATTTTATACCTCCCTTATTCACCTGCCTACATGCAGATTATTTAACCATATCAGAACAATTTAAGATTTCATAAAGCAATCTTTGGTGTAAAACAAGGTCAAGTATGTCAAAGGAGCACTTCTCGAAATTTTTATCATTTCATTATTCTTGCTCCTGGAATATCTTTCTCAATTTTCTCCTTATTAATAAACCAAATTAAAAGATAATTAAAATTTTAAATTATATATAGTATTTTCCTTTTGTCCTCATAGAGGCACATCTCCAGGACCCAGTGTTTTCTGCAGTTTATATTGGAGTACTTGCTGCTACTGTCACTCTAGGTGTCTTCACCTTATCTAACCATTGCTCTTGAGGAATTGCTCTTGTGCTCTTTGGTTCCCTCCCAAAGTAAAAAACTTAAAAGCAAGCACCAAAATTTTGTTTTGTCAGTGCTTTTTAAAAAGATTATAATACTGTTTCAGAACTTAAAACTATATTACTTCTTTGCTTTTAAAAATACATAGAATATAATAATAGAACCCTTTCTTAAGGACCCAGGATTGTTGTGTGCAGTTGGGTTATACAGCAGTTTTCTGCCTTCTTTCTCATGGTGGCAGCAATTACAGTTTTCACCATGCCTATCCTCCTCTGCTCCTGCTCTGCCAGAGATTAAAATCAAATAATGGAAATGTTATTAATAAATGAACCAATAAGCTTTGAGTCTGGTTCAGGGCCATGCAAATTTTCTTGCACTTGGACTCTAAAACCTTTTTTTCCTTGATGTATTCCAGACTATCTTCCAATTTAAGGAATAATCTGGATTAACATTAAGTATAAGATGTACTTATCGTGTGATGTCAAGATTTGAGTTGATAATTTGTTTACCTTTACTTAGGGAAGAACTGCTAAAGCTTTGAGGTCATTACAATTTACAAATCCAGGAAAGCAAACTGAATTTGCTCCAGAAACCGGTAAAAGAGAAAAAAGAAGGCTTACAAAAAATGCACCCACTGGTTCAGACAGGTAAGCTATGTGTTACTTAAGACATACGTTAACTTGCCGTTTCACATCTGTACTGTCCCCCTATTTTTCTCTTAAATTTTGAATTTTCTCCATAGATATTTTAGATTGGATAGTGTGGAATTATTAAAAACCTCTGAGGGCCTTGGTTTTCATTCATATACAATTAAGACATCCCTTTTAATTCTAAAAATTTGTTTCCAAGAAGGAGCAGTGAAGCGAACAAGATACTTTCGGCATGAGAGTTAAAATAATTGATACATACTGTATGTCTTAGAATTGATTCACTTTTTGGAAAAACATTGATATTATATACAGGCATACCTGTTTTATCTTCATTCACTTCACTTTATTGTGCTTTGTAGATGATTTTTACAAATTGAAGGTTTGTGGCAAGCAACCCTGGATTGAGCAAGTCTATTGGTTCCATTTTTCCAACAACATATGCTCACTTTGTATCTCTATGTCACATTTTGGTATTCTTGCAGTTTTTCCAAATTTTTCATCATTATATCTGTTGTGGCAATCTTTGATCAATATCTTTGATGTTATTACTGATAGTTTTGGGCACGGTCAACCACACAAGTGTAAGATGGCAAACTTAATTGATAAATGTTATATGTGTTCTCACTGCTCCACTAACTGGCTGTTGTCTAGTCTCTCACCCTTTCCTCCAGCCTTCCTATTCCCTAAGATACAACAGTATTGAAATTAGGCCAATTAATAACCCCACAATGGCTTCTAAGTGATGAAGTAAAAGGAAGAGTTGCATGTCTCTCACTTTAAATCAAAAGCTAGAAATGAGTAAGCTTAGGGAGGAAGACATGTCAAAAGCTGAAATAGACTCGAAAGGGGTAGGCTTCTTACACCAGTTAGCCAAGCAGTGAATGCAAAGGAAACGTTCTTGAAGGAAATTAAAAGTGCTATTCCAGTGAACACATAAATGATAAGAAAGCAAAACAGACTTATTGCTGAGATGGAAAAAGTTTAAGTGGTCTGGATAGAAGATCAAAAATTGATTTAAGCCAAAGACTAATCTAGAGCAAGGCCCTAACTCTCTTAAATTCTGTCAAGGCTGAGATTGGTGAGGAAACTGCAGGAAAAAAGTTAAGCTAGCAGAAGTGGTTCATGAGGTTTAAGGAAAGAAGCCGTCTCTATAACATAAAAGTGTAAGGTGAAGCGGCAAGTTACCCAGAAGATTTAGCTAAAGATAATTGATGAAGGTGTCTACACTAAATAGATTTTCATTGTAGACTAACAGCCTTCTACTGGAAGAAAATGTCATCTAGGACTTTCATAGCTAGAGAGAGGAAGTCAGTGCCTGGCTTCAAAGGAAAAGCTGACTATCCTCGTAGGTATTAATGCAGCTGGTGACTTAAAGTTAGCGCTCCTTTATCATTCTGAAAACCCTAGGTCTCTTAAGAATTGTGCTAAATCTACTCTGCCTGTGCTCTGTAAATGGCACAACAAAGCCTGAATGACAGCACATCTGTGTACAACATGGTTCACTGAATATTTTAAGCCCACTGTTGAGATCTACTGCTCAGAAAAAGATTCCTTTCAAAGTATTACTGCTTGTTGACAATATACCTGGTCACCTAAGAACTCTGATGAAATGTACAAGGAGATAAATGTTGTTTTCATGCCTGCTAACACAATATCCAGTCTACATTCTGGGTCCAGGAGTAATTTTCACTTTCAAGTCTTATTATTTAGGAAATACATCTTGTGAGGCTGTAGCTGCCGCAGTAGCCATTCCTCTGCTGGATCTGGGTAAAGTAAATTGAAAATCTTCAGGGAAGGATTCACCATTCTAGATGCCATTAAGAACATATGTGATTCATGGGAGGAGGTCAGTATCAAAAGGAGTATGGAAGAAGTTGATTCCAATCCTCGTGGATGACTTTGAGGGGTTCTAGACTTCAGTGGAGGAAGTAACTGCAGATGTGGTGGAAATAGCAAGAAAACTGGAATTAGAAGTGGAGTCTGACAATGTGATTGAATTGCGGCAATGTTGTGATAAAACTTTAATGGATGAGGAGTTGCTTCTTGGAGATGAATAAAGAAAGTAGTTTCTTGAGATGAAATCTGCTTCTGGTGAGGATACTGCGAACATTGTTGAAATGACAATGAAGGATTTAGAATATCCATGAACTTAGTCGATAGAGCAGTGGCAGGATTTGAGAGGATCGCCTTCAATTTTGAAAGAAATTCTGTGGGTAGAATGCTATCAAACAGCATTGTTGATCAGTCAGCAGCCATCAACATCAAGGCAAGGCCTTCCACCAGGCAAAAGATCACAGCTTGCTGAAGGCTCAGATTGTTAGCATCTTTTAGCAATAGAGTATTTTAATGTATGTACATTCTTTTTTTAGATATAAGGCTATTGCATGCTCAGTAGACTACAGTATAACATAACATAACTTTTGTATGCACTGGGAAATGAAAAAACTTGTGTGACTTCATTTATTGCGATATTTGCCTTATTGCACTGTGTAACTGAAGTGGAAATATCTCCAAGTATGTTTGTAATTGGTATATCTCTGCTCTATGGGTGGCAGCTGAAAGGTAATTAAATTTTATGAGAATGGAAGGTTGCTTTTTAATTTTTACACATCTGAAATAAAAATGCAGTTCTGGTACAGTCAACAGAATGAAAGAACTAAATTGTTTAGAATATGACTCTTTAAAACATGTTATTATATAGTATAACCATTTGGAATTTAAGTATTAAATACATCAACATTTCTACATATGCTGTTTATTTTATCTGTTAAAGTTTACCATTGAGTCATTTAAATATTTTGAGGCTCGATTTACTAGAGTCCATGAAAGAATAAGAAAAAGATTTAATGCAGTGTCAAAACCTATAGGGTAGTGTACTATAATAAAGATAAAACTATGTTAATGAAACAGTGAAGAGATTGGTAGCCATAAAAATTAGCCACTATTAGCTAGTCGTTCTTTTTTGTTTGTTTAAGGTAAAAGGGAAATCATTGTAACAGAAATGTACTTATTTTTTGGACAAAGTTTTTGTCCATTCTCTTTCTGAAATGACCTTTAAATGGACTTCAAGAGGCATATTCAGGCTTTTGGGATTCTTCTCAACACTCTAGAGTTAGGTCTCCTCTTCTCCCATGGAGTTCGTTTACTACTCATTGTAGAGTAAGCCCTGACCCTGATAAGTTGTGTACCACTTTGGCAAGACCTAATTCCAAATATTTTATCTCTGTAAATTTTTTTCATTACCATATTTTCAAGTTAATATATTTATGAGATGTAATTCATTGTGTTTTATTTCACAGACAAGTGATACCAGCGAAGAATAAGGTCTACGATAGCCAGGGTCTCCTGATTTTCAGTGGGATGGACCTCTGTGACTGCCTTGATGAAGACTGCTTAGGATGTTTCTATGCCTGTCCTGCCTGTGGTTCTACCAAATGTGGAGCTGAGTGCCGCTGTGACCGCAAGTGGCTGTATGAGCAAATCGAAATTGAAGGAGGAGAAATAATTCATAATAAACATGCTGGATAATTTGTAGTATCAAACCACAGGGTCTTTAAAGGTCCTTTCTCTATTTTTAAAATTCTGACATTTAAAATACATTTTAAGCTTGATTGCCAAATGACAACAATTTGAAAACCACCTCAATATACACTCAGTATGCACTATTTTGCATTTTGAGTGCTTTAAAATTCATTATTTGGTGGGCAGTGAAAGATGGGCTATTTCTCAGAAGTCAGCATTAACCCAGTCTGGGCTATGTAACTAATTAAGGTATATAGGCAGTCCTTGATTTGCATGGTTTCCACAGGCAAAAATTTCAGTGACCATGACTTAATTAAATAATACCAGTCTCTTAACAGCATGGTTCGAATTTCACTTACCACAGTATATTAACTGTGAGTAACTGCATAAAGTACAAATTTCTCTGCTAGCTCTTCAGTCCACAGATCACTGTGTAACAGATGTGCTTCATGATCAGTGACCAATCATGTTACTTCTTTCAAATTCTGCCAGTGGTTGGTTCCTGAACATCTGCTGTTTGATTCACTCATAGCAAAGCTTGTGTGGTCTCCTTGTCACCCACTTGACATTTTACAAAAGTGGGCAATTGAAAGAGCCAACAAAAATGAAAATAGAGCAAAGACATGAAAAATAATAATGCTGGAAGTGAAATTTGAATGGAACGTTAACAGAGTTGCACAAGAAATCACTGATCATGGGAATGTTTGTATTGCTACTGTTCTAGAGACTCCGGATATACATCCAGAGGAACTTAGTGAAGACAAACTTACCAACATAGATGAGGAAAGTGGCTGTGATGAAAAAGATAAACATGTCCCAGAGGAAGTGGTGGTTAAAAAAAATTCACATTCAAGGATATATAATGTGGATGCAGAAATATTTTACAACATTGAAAGTACAAATAAAATGGTAGAAGCTGATCTAAATTTGAATATGATAATTTGCCACCATATAGAAAAGATTTTTACTCAGTATCATAATTATACCAAAAAAAGGACAAGCACTATTCAGACTACTCTTAGTTTTTGCAATGAAACAGTTTAATTCTCAATGTTTCTAACATTTTAAATTACAACATACTAAGTATTTTTAAACTTTTTTGCATTTTCTTCTACATTTATAACTGCTAGTTTTTAATATCTTGACAGATTTTTAAAGGTCATGGAACAATCATTTTTCCCCATTGATTATTAAGATTGCTTTGCATGGCCATCTTTGTGGTCCCACATTATTGTGGCAAAATGAGGACTGCCTGTAGCTGGGAACAATGCCTACTTCAAGGAAAACTGATTTTAATACAACTGACAGTTAAGTGTTAAACTATTTTGGAAATGATCTACATATCTAAGTGCTAAAATATATTTCTCTTCTCCCCATTTATTCTTCAATGAAAAAAAATGTTTAGTACTGCAAACTTTTCAATGTTTAAACCATGAATTCTTAGTGAAAATTTATTTTGGGGGACAAAAAAAATCTTGTGCATAAAGCACAAGTATACATACAATACATAAACAGATACTGTACCTGTGGTATTAACACTGAGCGGGGGGGTGGTGAGGGGGGAAGTTGATTAAGACTAAAAGACTTATCCGTAAGGGAATGATAATGAAAAAAAGGTGGAGAAACACTGGTTATGACATAGACTATAAATAAATTTGGAGGGAACTGATTGACTGTTGATGTTGGAATTTGCATGGGTGCTGTTTGGAGGATGGGGGAATGGTATCTTCTCTCTGTACTTTCTTTTTTATAGCTATCTGTCATTTTGTCTAAAAGGTTTTGTCACCCAGGACATTGCTACTAAATTAGGTTTTTGTTTTCTTTTCCATAAATACAATACTTCAGTTTAATCAAATGAGGTTTTAGCTATTCGAAATATTTTGTAGCTATTAAAACTCAATTTATGTGGCCAGTTTGGATTAAAGATTTTTTTTTTAATTTTGCTATCTTTTTACCTGGTTTTACTTTGGAATGGTACTTGCAACCTTGGAATTAAATGTCATTTTTAAGTTTTAATTGTTCACTGCCCTAGTTACCAGAAGTAAAGTTAGCTTGTCAATTCCTTGATCTGTATGTTTCACCTGAGCACTGGCAAAATATTTTAGTTTTAGTTACTTAAGTCAGATGCCAGATTGTTTATTTTTTCTGAATTAAGGAAATATTTTGTTGAGGATATAAACACTCCAAATTTATCTGAACGTCCAGTGTCATAAATTAGATCTTAGTTACATTATTACTGTCATTTTTCTTTTTTGTTTTTGTTTGTTTGTTTCTAAATATGAGTTAGTCCATTGCTTATTAGGCTTTTCATAGGGACAAGTTAAAATCTCAGGTAACTGCATTTAAATAGAAATATCTTTTTGGTGGAAAAATGAGTAAAATTCAAATTGCTGTATTTCAGCATTTCTTAGAATAGATGTGTTATTTTTCAAAGATGGTAATAAGAAAGTTTTTCAAGGGAAAACTTCTTGAGCAATTTTGCTAATATTATTCATCATGCCCATTTAGGGGACCAGACTCTAAATGAGCATAAAAAATGTTTACAGAGAAAGGTATATCTGATTTAGAGTAACCTGTAATAAATGCTGTGTTTTGGAAAAATTGCATAACGAGTCCTTAGTGTTTTTAATATAAAAATTACAGAAGTAGGGAATACAATGAAATCATCTAGATACTCTTTATATTTTTCGTAAGTATTTCAGGTGGCTAAATCATTTTAGAATTCTGGTAATCTAAAAAGCAAAAATAAAAGTTATATAAACAATTTCTGCTGTGTGTAGGTCCTAGTGGAAAAGTTTATATTTAAGATAAAATCACAAACCATAAAGCAAAATGCATGAATAAAATAAATAGCATCCTGTGTGATCTTTTTCTATTTTTTACAAATACACGAAAATAGCTATTTACCTTGGAATATTATACATCAGATTCTTATATTTTTAAAATATTAAGTCTGGTTCTGTGTAACAAGCTATTCTACAACCTAACAGTCTTTGTAATATTGCTTTCCTGGCATGGTTTCAAGCAAATAATTTTTAGCAAATCAATTTTGAAATATCCTTGTATACACACATATAGTGATTTAATGATAAAAAACATAATTTTAGTAAGTTTTAGCATGGTTCTTTACTTTTTGGGAATCAAAGACTCCTGTTAGAAGCTAATGAAAGCTATGAACTATCTTCCCAGGAAAAAATAACTGCATTCATGTATTCGCGAATATCTCTGTGTTCAGGAACCCCTGAACTTGTGTTAGTGTAATATGGAATATTCTGTAAACCATTTGATTTTTTTTATTGAAGGTAGCTGTCTCAAGTGTAGTTTGGCTTGCTACATAGTGTTGTGAATGGTTGGTTGGTTGGTTGGTTGGTTGGTTGGTTTTAAACAAAACCAGAATGATTCAGTCCTTGAAAAAGCTGTTGCTGTCCTAAAAAGTCGGATCCCACTGTGGCCTCACACACCCCTCCCACCTCCAAAAAGGTGATTCTAAGTTGAATTACAATGTAGAAGACTGAGATGTCTTACCTGGATGGAACTTTGGTAATTAGAGATTTCCTACTTATGTTATGGTTACCCAGCTAGAAATAGCTTAACATTCTTGTGCAGAATTCAAGTGACACTGCCTTAGTTTTTGCTGACATCTGCTGGTATCTTCATAAAAATAAACTGCCCTCTGCTGCTACTACTTTCATTTAATCTCTTCACTTCTAAATTAAACTGTGAACATGTAATTACATAATTGCCTGCTGAAGTGGGTATTAAAAATCCTCAAACTAAAAGGGTTTCTCTATGAAGCACTCATAGGTCTTGCCCAGCAGCAGTCAGCTATATTGGGTTTTGTTTTGTTTTGTTTTTAAGAATATGAGTGAGGATACAGAAATGTACACAGGCAAATCTGGGTTTCTTTTATTTTTATAAAGTGGAGATACTTGGAGAAATAATGTTTTTATCTCTTTTTAAAAATACTAAACACCATTGAACACTTAATTTGAAAGGTGTAACAGACTTCAGTAGAGTAAATGCTCCAATTTATAGATTATTTCTAATGGCATGGTTGTGAAGATTGACTAATCTTACCAAGGTAATTTAGCTTCCAGAAAATAAAGGAGATTTATTATATAAAGCAGATTGTTAACTGGGATAATAATATTACATCTTTAAATACAAAAAGTATTTAAATTTGGAAGCATTTTATTTCAGTACTACGAAGTGGCACAACTAAAACATAACGGGTTTTTTCCCCCTTGAAACCATGAAGGAATTTATTGAACACTCCATAATTAGAACTTCGTATCATTACAAGCAAATACTTCTTAAAAGTTGCCGTAACTACCTACGCTATGGTTTTGAAATAAATGGACTTAAAACTAAAATGTTTGCCAACACTGCTAAAATTAACAAAACCTTCCAAACCTCCCAACTTCAACAACCAATACCTGAAAACGCAAAGTAAGTTTTGGGTGTGTAATTTTCATTGTAAACTTGCTGGATGATACACTTTTCTTTTACTCAGTTCTTTTCAGGGGCATATTTAGAATTGTAGGCACATTGTACTTTAATGAAATAAAGTAAAAATCACACATGGGTTCAGGGTAGCAGGATCTTTCTCTTATCAAGAGAGAACTTATCTAAAGCCAAGACTGGAGAGTATGGACTTTAAAAGGAGACCTGAAACAATGCAAAATGCAGATACTAACTAAATATCCCTTTGTTATCAACAACCAGTTACATTGAAGAATTTGATAAATCCAAGTAAGATATTTTTATATTCCGATACCCCAAATTTACAATTCGAACTTAAAGGTAGTTATTTTGAAAAGTGGGTATTTGTTGACATAAGATACAGAAACCAATAGTGACAATACTGGTACCATGTAAATGGGTTCTACAGGATTCTGGCTAAAGTACAAATTTAATTTGGCATTAAGAGAGGTAAAATGATTCAGAGGTGTGCGGTGAACTGTGGCATCATTAAGGTTATTAAAATAATAACAAGCTCATGCCTTCCACAGAGGTTAACCTTTCAATTTGGATTGGACTTTTCCTGTTCAGCTTAGTCTAGTGAGGTCAGATCAGTTATTAAAAGAGTGCTTAGGGTGCTAATCTTAAATAATCTGGAGAAACCTATTACTTGAATTTTTTTCTTTTCAGTAAGTGAGGTTTCGAAATAATGCCAACAATCTAGCCATTGTGGCTTAATGAATGAAACTATGCAAAGAGAATTTTTGCATAAAATACAGGCCTGACAATTTGATGTATGCAAATAAGATTATTTTCTTCCAAAATAATCTGGCTCATGGTATTTCTAAATTGGACAATAAGACTTTCCTATAAAGAAATGTTGAAAGGGAAACATTTCCTGAGTTTTTTGGTAAAAGTTTCCAACTCATCTCCAAAAGGTATAGTTGAACAAATGCTTATTTTCTCCCTGATGTCTTTTCGTGTCAAAGAGCTACACCCAGATTTAAGGGTCAGAGAACAGCTAAACATCCCTGACAGACCAAGCCTCACACTGTGACATACCCATCAGGCTCCTTAAACCTTTTAAAGGAGATGATTCTAGATTAACATTCTGCATTTTGTTTTCACCTGTTCCCAACTGAATGGGCTTGGTGGGAGACCTAGCTAAAGGAAAGCCAATCTTTACCTTGGCGAGAAGCTTAGAAGTTGGCCAAATTTTAGAGAAACACTGTCCAAATGATAAAAGTGGTGAACTGAGCCAATCAGGTCCCATTAGGTATTTAAACAGAAAATAAAGGAGAAAGAATTCAGTATCTTGTATGAGAGCAAATGGCAGAATAACTAAGGCATTATAAAGCAACATAAGGGTTCTATACCTAAACACTCGGAAGGCAGCAAGTGCTGGAGTTGCCATTGAGTCACCAGGGTTGATGTCAGATTAGGATATAAATTGTATCCTGAAAATACCCAATCTCAATGAATCCTGGACACGCAGTCAAGATCCCTTTAATTTTCATATGTATCATTGCAACAAATACACCAGTACTTAAACCTTAATAAGGAGTAAGGAGTTAGTTCTTTCACACAAAAAGCCTTACACCTGCCCTTCTGTTTAAGAGAAATGAGACTGGAGGTGTGATATTATGCTCCTGCATATGTTAGTATTATATCCTTGGATAATTCTAGACCCGTGGTCCTCAAATGAGTGTGCATTAGAATCACCTGGAGGCTTGTTAAACCACTGGCTGCTGGGCCTCACTCCTGGGCTTTCTGATTTAGTAGGTCTGGAGTGGGGTCAGGGAATTTTGCACACTCTAGCAAGTTCACAGCTGAGGTTGAAGATGGCTAGTCTGAAAAACACACTTAAAGAACCACTGCCCTCGGCCTAGGATGCACATTGGAGTCACCTGTGGAACACCAAAAACTACTTTAACCTTAGCTTCACCCCCAGATATTTGATTTAATTGGTCTGGGGTTTGGCATGAGCAGTGGGAGGCCAACTCCATTCTGGCTTAGCAGGGGGGTCATTCAGAATTCAGGTTGGTAACTGTGGTGGTTAATTTTATGGGTCAACTTGGCTAGGCCATAGTACCCAGGTTTGGGCCAAACATTATTCTAGATGTTGCTGTGGAAGTATTTTTTAGATGCGATTAACATTATATCAGTAGACTTTGAATAAAGCATAATATGGGTGGGCCTCATCCAATCAGTTGAAGGCCTTAAAAGAAAAAACCTGAAGTCCCCCAAGAAGAAGGCATTCTCCTCCAGACTGCCTTCAGACATGAGGGGCAACATTAACCCTCCTGGGTTCCCAGCTCACAATCATGGGGGCCAATTCTTTGAAAAAACTGTCTTCATAAATAAATTGATTGATACACACACACACACACACACACACACACACACACACACGTCCAATTGGTTCTGTTTCTCTGGAGAACCCTGACTAATACAATAACCTAATTAATTTCTATTCCAAATTGATTCCCAGAAAGGTCCTGGCTCTAAATCAAAGAGAGAATGTAAACACTTCACTAGATATTTTGTTGTATCTGGCCTTAGGTAAGTCAATAAAATACATGGCACAGTCATTTTTGATGCCTTTCTATAGTTCATATTATCAAATCCATGTGGCCCTGCTTGGAAAATTCTTGAATCTGCTTTCGATTTTTTGGCTTGATTTTATTTTGTTTCCACCACATAAGTTAAAGTTCAGTAGTGCTTTGCATGCCCAGTATGGATTCCTCCTTCTGGTATTAGCATTCTTCAATTTGCCTTTGAGAAACCACCCTTATACTCTCAGCGCGTGCGGTTCAGATACAGCTGGCCACACTTTGTAGTTTCAGGGGTAGGTGTATCACCAAGGCCTGGCAATATCCCCCAGCCTTAGTGAATGTTTTGAGTGTGGACACATGACGGGCCAGGCCAATCAAAACCAATAAGCATCAGTTTTGTTGAGACTAGAGCAGGAGAGATGCTCTTTCTTAAGGAGGGTTGCTAAGTTTATAGGTTGAAAACTGGGCCTACTGGTGGCTAGTCTTGGTACTACCTAAGGAGAATCTGGCTTAGAATGAAAACGACATGGATGAAAGCAGAAGCTGAAGACTAAGACAGATAGGATGTGAGTATCTGGATCCAATTATATCTGAAGTCAAACTTGAACTTTTCAGTTACGTAAGTCGATCATTTTCTCTTTTTGTGATCGATTGGCTATTAAACCTTTTAATACAAAGTAGCAACCAAATGGAGAGTTAGCTCTACTCATTTGAGGACAAAAACCACAAGAGGTCAAGGGTAGACTGGCCTGCTTAGAGCTCATACCCTTGGGAACTTTTATATATTTTAAGAAAGAGCAAACAGCTGTGACCTACAGCTACCTCTTCATTCCTACTCTAAATCTTGTAGAATCTTCTCATACAATTCTCATGGACTTTAACCTCCTTTAGACAAATGTAGGATGGCCTGTGGTTATTTTCCATGAGGGTCTGAAATTATATGATAAAAATAAGACACATAAAAAAGTAATCAATGTATGGTATTTGCTTGCTTTTAAAGCACTTAGCATGTTTGAAAATTGGACCTTGGACTTCCCAGCCTCCAGAACGGTAAGAAATGAATTTCTGTTGTTTATAAGTGACTCAGAGAATACTTGAAGCATTCTTTCTGTAATTCTTTGTTTCATAGCTAGAATTCAGTCCTAGGTCAAATAAATAGAAAATTTTAGTAATTGTGTTTGAATTAATTAACCTGTCAGGCAATTAAGGTACATCATTGACTCAAGTTTGTGGTTTATAATACAGCACTAGCAAAGTTAAATTTAAGCATCAATAGTCCCTGTTCTTCCCTCTTGTCCTTACAGGACACTCAAGTCTGTGGTGTTGAAGGGGCCGGGGCCATGGAGCAGTGGTTCCCACCAAAGGGAACTCAGCACACTCAAAATTTTCTATATGTCATCTCCAGTAATGATAATGGTATCAAAAATTCAAATGCATCATGGCTTTCTGATACTTGATAGTATTTTAGAAAGCTGGAAAATCCAGGTCATTTATGATAGGGATATTTAGATGCTTTCATCTTTTTTTGTGTGTGTTCTATTAATAGTATATTGATGTATTTTTAAACCTTTCTTTCAGTTTTGAAATTAGATGAAACAAGGTATAGGTTATCTTTGGTATGAATTTCATAGGTTCACATATTTCTGAGGCTTCTGTTCCAAAACATTTGTGGGGATATTATTGATTTTTTTTAAATATGCAGCTCTAAAATTTGGACAAATTTAGAGAAATATTTGGTTTGTTAAACCTTAGCTATTAGACAAAATTTGGGTGAAAATAAAATGAGACACTTTAGAAAAAGAAACTGTTTTTATACTTTGTGCCTCAGTCCATTTAGGCTGCTATAACAAAATACCATAGTCCGGGTGGTATAAAAATCACAGAAACTTATTTCCCACAGTACTGGAGTCTGGAAAGTCTAAGATCAAGGTACCAACAGAGTTAATGTCTGGTAAAGACCTGCTTCCTGATTCATAGACTGTTGTTTTTTTTTTTTTTTCTATAACCTCTCATGATGGAAGCAGTGGAACATCCTTAGGGAGCCTTTTTTATAAGGGCACTAATCCTATTTATTGATGGCTCCATCCTCATTACCTAATCACTTTCCAAAGGCCCCACTTCAAACTACCATCACGGTGGAGATTGGGTTCCAACAAATGAATCTGGGGGTGAGGGGGACCCAAACATTCAGTGTACGGCATTTTACTTCTGCATTGTTGACTTTTGTGCTTCAAAAGTTAAATAGTTGAGTCTACACTGTTAATAATCATGATAGATATAATAATAAAATACTTGTACATGTATCTCGAGTCTAACTCAGCAGTATGCTGTCTTTGTTAGGTATTGCCTCAGTCCATTTGGGCTGCTATAATAAAGTTCCATATACTGGGTAGCTTATAAACAACAGAAAGCATTTTTCACAATTATGAAAGCTAGGAATCCAAGGTCAAGACACTGGAAGATTCTGTGTCTAATGAGGGCCCACTTTCTCACAGACAGCTGTCTTCTCTGACATCACATGGTCTCAGGACTCTTATATAAGGGCACTAATACCATTAACGAGAGCTCTGCCCCATGAGTTAATCATCTCCCAGAGGCCCCCCCCACCTCCTAATACCATCACTGCGGAGGTGAGAATTTCAACACACGAATTTTAGGCTCAGGGGCAGGGATGACGGGGGACATACACATTCAGACCATAACAGGTATTATCACAGTTCATCTTCCCACCTGTCCTACTAAATGGCTACTTTTATAATTATTATTTCACAGACGAAGGAAACTGAGGGTAAATAGCTTAGATAACTTGCCTAAGGTCACATAGCTTATAAGCGGAAGAGAAGGGAATCAGAGGAGGTCTATTTGACTCCGAAGTACAATACTGATTGACATGCTCTCCATTCTTCTTTTATGTGTGAAGTTCTTCCTATTGAGGATTCATTGAACCTGTTTGATGCTGATGATTTGGGTATTATTACAATCTGGTTACATACGGTGTGTCCTGTAGTTAAAGATTTTGCCTACTTCCATCCCTACCAATCAGCCACCTCCAGAAAAATGGATGGAAATGATTGCTCAGCCAGTTCTGTCGTTCTGCTTCCATCCTGAGGAGTCATACTGAAGAATAAGGTATACACCTCCTCAGTGATAACGACAGCTATTCATTGCGTGGTTGGACACATAATCGAATTGTACTTTTGTTCTAACTTTTAAAATTCCTTTGTATCCATCTCCGTTGCATGACACCCATCTGTCCAGAAGAGGGCGATGCTTTACTACAAACTTCCTGCGAAATGGTCGACCGCTTTGGAAAAGGTATAGATTAGAAAATGAGTATCGTAAGGTAGAGGGGGAGTACCATTTGCTCAAGAGCTTTCAGGGGGAAAATGGTTTTAAATATTCTGTGGAGAAGAGCAAAATTTCTTCTTTCTTACCTCATTTTTATATAAGTTGGAAATCAAATATTCTACTGAAGTACAAGTGAAGTGGAATATTCCAGAACCAGTCCATACTTATCCTATACTATAAATACTTATAGCATAAGTACTTATCCTCTGAAGGAAAGAACATGGGCCTGGGTGTCAGATAAGCCTGAGTCTGAATGCTGTCTCTGCCACTTCCTGGCTTTGCGACTTCAGACAAGTTACTTGGTCGCTAGAGACCTCCATTTCCCTGCATGTAAAATGTGGATAACGATACCTATGTCATAAAGATTTATAAAGATTAAATGTGTCAGGTTGAGAGCCTAATGCAGAGACTCAATAAATGACAATTTCTTATTCAACTGAAATAGGGTTGACAGATAAAATGTAGGACACCAAGTTAAATTTGAATTTTAGATAAGCAATAAATATGTTTTTAGTATTAAGTCTTATGCAATATTTTGACACACAGATAGATAGTTCCTAAGATATACTAAAAGGTATTTTTTATCCCCAGTTCAAATTTAACTGGATGTCCTGTGTTTTTTATTTGCTACATTTGATAATTTTAAACAGAAAAGTCTTCAGCACAAAGGGGAAAAAATCAAATAAAAATGGCTAGAGAATTAGGCTGAGAATTTTAGAATTCTTTAATAAAGGACTTGATGTTTCTAGTCTCTAGGAAAATTAATATAGGCAATATTCTAAATTTTTGAATAAGCAAGCCAATCTAAACAAAGTTATATAAAATTTTCCTTTAAGTCAAGCCTTGGTCTTTCCCATTCCCTATTGATTAAACACAATGCTTGGCATACAATACATATTCAATAAATCTTGTTGAGTAAAATATTCTTAAATGGGGGGGGGGTGTTGTAATTTAGCAAAGAAAGCACCAGGCCAGAGATAAAATTGGCAATGCAGTCTAATCTGTGTGTTTCTACCTTCTCAGCTATCTTCTCTTCTCCCTGCCCCTAATAAAAGAAAGCAGTTCCCTCCTTTCTCCTTTGACTAGGAAAAAATGAATTTGACCCAGTAAGAAGAAGGTTTGGGGAATGAAAGAAGGGAAGGAGAAATAAAAGGAAGTGTTTTGCTTGCTGTCCTTGGTTTCCTCTTCAGTGGGTCGGAAGTCTGCCAAAGAAGGAAGGCAAGCCTTGGGGTCTCAGAAAAATGCAGTATCCACAGCCTGGGCCCACCAGGTGACAGCCATGGGTGCCCAGGCAGGTGCAAAGGTGAGCTCACTCTGTGGCAATCAGCAGTGAGCTCTTAGAGGCACAGGACAGCAACACAGCACCTCTCGCTGCTCTCTCTACTCTCTGCTTATCCCCGCTTCCTCTGGGAAATCCTCCCCAGGCCAAGCCCAGGGCAGCACCAATGGGGGAAACAGCTACAAGTCCTCTCACTTGGCTGGCGATGGCCTCTGGTCTGGATGCTCACACCCATGCCCAGCTGTGTCAGTTCCCAGCAAACGCAATGTGTCAGCTACATTGACCAAGTCATGCCATGGAGGTCGCTGTAGCTGAACAACCAGAAAATGTAAATGATGACACTTCTTGTGGGAGAGAAATCCCCTTTAAATGATAAATGCAGCTGCCACTGGCTGCCAAATTTTGTCCAATGGTGTTCGTCACGTTTATAACAGCAAAATTTGGAAACTGCCTAATTTTCCAACAAGAGAAAAACTATTGGATAATATTAATATGTCAATATAATACAACCAAATAAATATTTTGGAGAATTTTTGATGACATGGGGCAATATTTACAACATAATGTTAATTATTTTATAAGGCAGAGTATAAAACAAGATAAAGGGAATAATTCCAAATTTGTTAAAAAGCAGAATAAAGAAGAAAAACAGTGAGAGAGACTTCAAAATTTTAATGGAATTTATTTTGACTTGACGTGATTTTTTTCTTCTATCATACATTCTATAATTTTCAAATTTCCTATACCCAACATGATTACTTTTATAATCATGAAAATATAGCATCACAAAAAGGTGATTGGGATAGTTGTTGAGATAAAGTTGTTGGGATAATGATTTGTATCTCTTTCTTCTCACATAGCAGATGAGTCATGGCTTTTGTGGTCAAATATCAAAGGACCTTGGACGAGTCTCTTAATTTTTATCCTTAGTTTTTTCATCCTGGAAATGGGAATAATTTAAAGAGGAACTTCATGCAGTTGTTGTGATGATCAAGTGAGATGATGTATGTAAAACTTTGCTTAGCCCAGTGCTTGGTACAGAGGAAGCACTGAATTAACTAAAATAATTATTATTAAAGAGCAGAATACAGGAGTAGTTACCTGGATTCCAGCCCTCACTTCCTCAAGCTTTTCACCCTTCCTTCCGTCTTTACTTCCTTCCTTCCTTCCTTTAGGTAAGAAATCATTGGTATTGGCAATTTCATAAGATTTGACTTTGCTTCTTATTTCACCCCCCATCTCAAAAGTTTGGGGCAAAGAAATGGACCCCAGACCCTAATCGGAAATGGATTTCCAAAGATAAAAAGGCAAATAAAGAAAAAAAGAAGGAAAGCATGATACTTTAGGAGTGGGAGAAAAGGATGACTTCTTGTCTATCGGAGACAGAGGGCTTCTGGGTCTGTGTACCGAGGAGGGATGGGCCAGCGTAGCCTTGGGTTCTGGTGCGTCACAGAGAGGCCCAAGGGATAGCGCAGGTGCCCCCCGCCCCAGCAGAAGTGGGGTTCTCTTGGTTGGGTCATCCAACTCAACTCCCCACCACTGAGACCTGGAGGGCAAGAGGAAAGGAGATGAATTTGAGCCACAGCATCAGGGACATAGGTTAAGCGTTTCATTTTAAACTCTTTACTTATGTTCTTGACAGACAGAAACTCCACGGGGAAAGTAATAGCAGCAGAATCCCTTCAGAATAAAACTGAAAATGAAGAGCTCCTGCGAACAGCTGTGCCAAGGCCACCCGAGCAGTTCTGACCATGACTAGATTTGCCAAATGAACTTACTCTGCCTCTGGCCTCCTCACACCACAGTTCCCGCCCACGTGGCCCAAAGGACCCGGTGCTGCTTATCAGATTTGCTGGGCCCCATCAAGGGAACCCCCTCAAGGATTTTCTGTAAAACAGGGTTTGGAGAGGCTCGACAAGTATACAAACAACCAACCCTGAGCTTTTTAAAATCTAGACTTGAGGTAAAAAATTTTTTTTTTTTTTAAATTTTTGTACTAATAAGTATGTACCAGGTACCATGCTGAGTTGTAATCCTTAAATAGACTCATGGGTGAGGTGCTAGATTCATTCCCATTTTGTAGACAAATGGAAGCTCCCTGAGAAAGTTTTATTTTGTTCACTGTTTTGTCTTTAGTACCTACAAGGGTGGCTGGCATTTAGTAGGTGCTCAGTAAATATTTGTTGAATCAATGAATGAAGTGAAGTAAAACACATGTATCACACCCAGGTTTATCTATATATGTACATACCCAAGTTTATACATAAATGTGCAGGGCACACCCAGGGTGGCCTAACTCCGGAGCCTGAGTTCTCAGCCTCTGCCTCCAATTACCTCTTTACCATTTACTATGTGAGTCCAGGAGGGGAGACAAGCCCTGCGGGTGGAGGCACTTAGAGACGGTATGTCCTCGGAAATAACTGGACCTCGGGTGATTTCCCCAGGGTCAGTGTGTAGACATCACTGACAATCCATTGCTTTTCTGGTTTAGGAATGTGTTTACATATCAGCTATGAAAGCTGACCACTTCTTTATAATATAATTTCACCAGCTTTCTGTTACACAGAATGATAAATTACAGCCTACTTACCAAAAATGTCTAGATAAAGACAAATGTATTTCTAGTATCGCTTAAGCAATTTAGCAATTGCTTAAGGGTTTTGAAAGTCTCTTAAAGTCAGGTGGCTGAGAAGTTTCCCCTTAGAAATTATCAAGATTAGGGCTTAAGAAGTTCAATGTAATTTCTGTATCTTTTAGGCTCCATATATTCGAAGATGAACACATTGAACTTGCATTTCTCTGTGTGATGAACATTGAGCAGCCTGTGTTAGTTGAAAAGGTTCATTAGCTGGGGAAGAACTTAAAAGGCAGGATGGGCAACTTTGATTTCAATAATGGCTGGATGTGACAGATTGCTCTGCAAAAGGGTCGGGGCAGGGATGGGGAGGAACAATATCCCTGGAGCGCTGGGAAGGCTCTCAGAACCCACAGGCAGCAAATGTGTGCGTGGAGGAAGCATGACATATGGGATCAGGGGTGCTGAATTTCAGGTCAGCTCTATCACTTGCCAGGTGGGTGACCTTGGGCAGAATCACTCAGTCTCTTTGAGGTCAGTTTGTCATCTATAAAAGTGTCGAGGACGATGGTTAATTTTCAGGTTATTCTGAAGATCCAAGGGGATAGCTGACGTGCCTGGTGACTGCTCTGTACAGGGGTTGGAATGATCGTCATCATCATCATGATGATCGTTATTACTAAACACGGCTTAAGAGGATTCAAAGATGAGTGAGTACTTCTATCCTGGTTTTATAGGACCTGAAATTAATACAGTTTTGAAGGCCTCATTAAGAACAAATATATAAGATTATACATTGTTACCTTGAAAAGGGCTTCATTGGCTTCATAGTAAATGTTCACCTGCCTCCATGAGGAGGTGTAACGGTGGTCAGGAGCACGGACTCGGGGAGGCACACTACCTGGGATTGAATCCTGGTTTAGCTGTGTGACCTTTGCCAAGTTACTAAACCTCTCTGTGCTTCCATTTTTCATTTGTTAAAAGGGTTGTTATGAGCATGAAATAACTTGAAATATGTAGCAGTGCTGGCTGGCATAGTATAGGAAATGTATGTGTTTATCATCACCCCCCCCCCCTTTTTTTACCTCTTTCAAGGATCTTTTCATCTGGAAGAATGAACTACAACAAGTGCAAATATTACTTAAGATGGAATGTAGTGAGTGCTATAAGAAAGTACAAACCATGAGTTCTGGGAATCAAAAGGAAAAATCATATTTTCTTGGGGGACTCAGGAAGGGCTTCACCCAGGATGAGCAAGAAAGTTTATAAAAGGCAGCGCATTCCAGGCAGGAAAAAACAGCCAAAGCACAGGCTTGAAGGTGAGACTTGGTTTGGTAAATTTGGGGGCAAAAACAGTCTATATTTATAGATTTAGAGGTGAAGGGGGAGGCGAACCCTAGGCAGATTGGGGCCATAGTGTGTGGGGCCTTGGATGCCCAGATGAGGAGCTGGTGGCAATGGGAGAGGACATTCATTCGGTTTTGCAGCGGGGCAGAGTCAGGATCAGTGCACGTGGGCTGGAGGAAAATTAGCCCGGCAGCATTAGCAAGAGGGACGTTTGGGTCCAGTGCCACTTATTCATCCTGGCAGGAGGAGACAAAGGTGACTGGAGTCCCTCCACATTAACAACCCAAAAGATTTGGAATATGCTGCCAACAGCATTAGGAAAGGCAGTCATTTCTCTGAAGTCTGATGGGGGGAATAGTCAGTTTGCAGTTTTCCTCCTGTGTTTCTCCTATTCCTATCGGCAGCTGAGTTGAATTTCCCATTCCATCCCACCGATACTAAAGGTGGAGAGCATGGAATTGTTACCCATCCCAGTCCACTGCCCTGCACTCCTAGGCTCTGAGCAAAGGGCTGACAAGGGCTTCTCTGGCGTGGTCATATCTTTCCTCCCACTGGAAACTTTTCCCATCTCCTCTCATTTGGACTAACATTCTGCAAGCCTTCTTTTGCTGCCACATTTTGGGGTATATTTCTTTTGAGGAATGAAATGCTTTTATGGAGCTACCAGGCATTTTAGTTCTCCCCAGCCAGGTGGGGCTGCTGCATACAACCTAAACAACTGTAGGTGCAGCCAGACACCTGGTCAGGGCCTTATTGCAGAGGACAGCATTTGGGGGCTGCTCCAAGGTGTTCCCATTCCTCTGGGAAAGGTGGTTGCTGTGTGTTCCCTGGGGATTCTGCCTACCTGGCCTCAGTTGGTCCAGAAGCAGGCATCTGACTTCCACCAAGCCAATCAACATCCTTGCCTGGAATATTCGAAACTGCAACTTAGGAGAGAATCAGCCCCTCCTGGGTGGTAGGAACAACAGGATTGACTATTGGGAGCACACATCAGCCAGGTTCCCAGCACGTGGAAGAAGACAGTTGACATAGCAGAGAAGGAACCTCTGCCCTGAGAAAAGCGAAGTCCTGGTTGAATTTGAGTTCCTTTTCCAGTTTTCCCTGAGGACCAACTCCACCCCGGTTCTGTTCTAGTTTAAGTGTGGTGCCCTTTCAGAAAGTTCCTTCTTCTCTCTCCTAAATTATTTCAAGTTGATTTTCTGTCCCTTTTGATCAAAGCGTCCTCATTCACATACCTGTGCTCCTCACTCAAAGCTTACTCAATTCAACCTGTTTCCCTTCTCTTCAGTGTTCTCAGGGTTGAGCAGATAACCTCGTTACTGCTAAAGTGGAGAATAATCTATTAACCCTTAATAATCACAGTGAGCATTTCCATACTGCTTTCCAAATTTCAAAATGATTTTTCAATCAATATTTCACTAGATCCACATAAACATGCAGAAAGCAGGACCAATACAATCTTTCTCATTTTACAGAATGGAAAAGTTAGGTCCAGATAAATTAATTGTCTTGTTCAAGTTCCCCATTATTTTCTGCCAGAGCCTGAATTTCAATCCATGTCTTTTCATTCCCAACCCTATGTGTGTTCCCCAAACCTCCTTGCTTTACGAAGTAAACCTAAAGCTTAGACTTTTATGTATTGATGAAAGCCAGTGAGGAAGATGGTGTGGTCAAGGGGACCTTCGTAGGATCCTCAGAACTCACTAAGCAGCTGTCTACTCTGCCTACCGGAAAGGGGTTAGTCCTGTGCTTATGGGAAAGAAATAACACAGGCCCAGGACTAGGATGAGGCAAGTGAGGTGCCATGAGTGAACAATCCAAGGAGTCACTTACTCTCAGAGTCAGGCAAGAGCCTGCCATGGTTCTGTAACATTGGTAAGGTCATAGCTGCAAAATTCAGACTCCAAGGGTATGTGAGATACCTCCTGAAATAACACACCTCTTCCAGGCTAAGTTAGTGGTAGGAAGAATGCTGGGTGGATGAATCAGATGACCAGGAACAGAAGTCGGTGGTCAATTCTAGCATGCCTGGTGTCTAGACATCATTGCCCTAAGACCTTTGTTCAGTGCCTGCCTGTATAATTGACTCACTTGACTAGCCATACTCTCAAAAAACATATTTTTTCACTCACTGTGATGTGCAAATGTCCTTAAAAGTAGACTCTTAGGTGAAAGAATATTATAACCATATTCTGTTGGATACCTAGTAAAAGCCAAACAGATACTAAGAAATCAATGTTTTTAACCCTAAAGTATATCCTAGAGATAATCTATTTCAAGTTGGATTTCTGTCACTTTGGACCAAAGGGTCCCAATTACTGTACCCATGCTCCCAGGCTGCTCTCATCAATCAAAACTTATGTGTCCTGTTTTCCTTCCTTTCGGTGTCCTAAAGGTTTATCAGATCAGAACAGTGGAGCTGACAGAACTTAAGTGGCTTTCTCAAGGTCATGCAGCTGGTTAATGAAAAAGCCTGGATTGGAACCCAGGTCTACTGAGGCATAGTGCTCACTCCATTATACCATGGGCCCTGCACTGAGGATTGGACAGAGTTATTGTCCAAGCTTTGAGGAATTTTTAATACTAATCATTTTATGTGTGTACAGTACTTTGAACTTTTCCGAGTGCTTTGCATTATTTTATTTCCAACTCTCAAAAATTCTGTGAGGAAATTATACTTATGGTCAAGATATAAAAATCGAGGCAGGACGATCGCTCAAGGTCAGGAGTTTTAGACCAGCCTGAGCAAGATCAAGACCCCGTCTCTACTAAAAATAGAAAGAAATTAGCTGGACAACTAAAAATATATAGAAAAAATTAGCCAGGCATGGTGGCGCATGCCTATAGTCCCAGCTACTCGGGAGGCTGAGGCAGAAGGATCACTTGAGCCCAGGAGTTTGAGGTTGCTGTGAGCTAGGATGACACCATGGCACTCCAACCTGGGCAACAGAGTGACACTCTGTCTCCAAAAAAAAAAAAAGATATTAAAATTGAGGCACAGAGGGTCACATGACTTATCTGAGGAAACATACTGAGGTGATGACATAGCTGTTATTTTCCTTCAACATTTTATTTATTTATTTATTTCCTATCCATTGTCTCCTACTGAGTATTCATTATCTATTGCCATATAGCAAATTACCCCCAAATTTAGCAGCTTTAAACAACAGTTTCTGTGGGTCAGGAATCCAGGTGCCACTTAGCTGAGGGCCTCTGCCTTGAGATCTCTCTCAAGATAGCAATCAGATAGCTGTCAGTTGGGGCTATGGGCTCATCTGAAGGCTCAACTGAGAGATGATTCACTTCCAAGCTGTTGGTGTGATTCAGGGCTTCCTGGGCTATGGGACCAAGGGCCTCAGTTTTTTGCTAGCTACTGGCCAAAGATCTCCCTGTTACCACGTGGCCTCTCCATAGGGAGCTCAGCACATGGCGGCTGGCTTCCCTCAGAGTGAGCATGTGAGAAGGCAAAACAGGGAAGCCCAAGGTAGAATCCACAGTACTTTGTGTAACCTAATCCTGTCAGTGGCATGTCGTTACTTTTGCAGTGTTCTATTTATTAGTCGCAAGTCAAAAGGTCTAGCCCACAACCAAAGAGAAGGGATTATTAATACAAAAGGGTGCGAATATCAGGCAACAGAAATCTCTAGAGCCATTTTAGAGGCTGCCTAACACATGATCCAAATTAAAATTACACCTTCAAGATGCCTAAGGTAATATAGAGTTAAGTTTATGATCCTTCAGTTTTTAAAGAACAACATTTTTTTATTGTAAGCAAAAAGGATTATCCATCCAAAAATCATAGCTGGCAGCTTGTTTGATATTTTGAAGGCCTTGTGCAAAGTGGACACATATCCCAAAGGGATAGATCTGTGATTCTGCCATCCATCTCTCCCTCTCCTCAGAGCATGCTAATTTCATAGTTTGATTTTTTTTTTCCATCTGAACTGAAAGTCTTGCCTTCCAGACAGCACCAGTGAATGACACTGCCTGCATGTCAGAAATTGCTACTGACATTTCAATTTTGCCTAATTTTTTTTCTTTCTTTGATAGTATTATGGAGAAAATTTACATTTGAATAAAAAGCAAATAGTGCATGTCAGAGTAAGCATCAGGGAATGTCAAATTGTTTTTTTCCAATTACAACTCTATTTCAAATAGGGTAATGCAATTAAAGGATAATTACTAGAAGCACAAAGCCAAGGTTACGATCAGAAATGGTTACCCTTTCACTTTAAGTCCTGTCTTGCTAAATAAAATATTCCTGAGGGGCAAGTTACTGTTTGAAAATAGAATACACTCATCCAGGAACAACCAAACACTTGGCAGTGTTGACCAAAACACGTATTTATTCATAAATACAAGTGTTTTAAAAGAGATGAAAGGACACTAAAGGTAAGCTGCATTTTCCTTGGCTTTATCACTCTGGTTAATAATGTGATAAATTAGCTGTACGACGCAATATTAATTAACAGTGTATTAGTTGAATTTTATTGCCAATAACATAACAAGCTCTGAAATAGTAGTGAGACTAAACTGCTGACGTGGGCTTTTCTAAAAAACTGAGCTGTAGTTTGATTTCTCATTTGTCCAAGTGAAGCATCAGCAACTGAGTAAAACCAATTACCTCAAACCCCACCAAGCCCTCGGCAGCAACTTAGTGCATCTGAGCTTTGCCCAAATGTTATTACTTTCAAATTAGAGCCTGGTCTGAGATGGGCCATCGAAGAATTTCTACTGCTGAAAATAATTCAATATGGCAGTCCAGTTGTGTAACACTTTTCAGGGCCAAAGAGAAAGAACGCCAAGATTCCTTCCAGCTTGGACACATCTTGAATCCATGGCTGCCCAATTCTGGAGGACAAGCCTGGAGGAACAGAAGTCAGAGATGAAAAGGCAGGCATTTTCCTGACTCCCTCAAGTAAAAATCTTATAGGAAAATATCCAGGTGAGCCGAAGTCCTGGGTTTGGGGTGAGGAACGCTTTCGGAAAAAGGACACAGGTCAAGGATAGAAAGGAACAATGAGAATCACCTAATGGGAGTTATCTCACCTCTGTACGTAATGAGGAACTCTACAGCATAAGACTTCACTGGGTGCAGAGAGAAGCTGTTGTTGAGTGAATGTGTGGTCAGAGTAATTAAAACAAGCAGGGTCCATGTGTTGTAGGTACCTGGAGAAATCCTTGTTCACGTGATAAATTTATTCTTTTGTCTCCCCCACAGCCCTTCACTCTCTAGCCTCTCTCTTTCTCTCTCTCTCTCTCCTACACACAAACACATAGAGAGTCGTTTTCTCTCCCCTTATCCTTTCAGAGCACTTATCACCATCCAAAATTGCATTTTAAATAGTGTCTCCATTCATTGACTTGTTTGTTACCTGTATCCCCACCAAATTGTCCTCTCCATGAGGTCAGACCCTGTGCCTACAGGTGCCCTGCAGAGCAGTGCCTAGCATGTAACAGGCACAAAATTAGTTGAATGAAAGAATGAACCCATTCACTGAACTCATGCTTACTAAATGCCCGATGTCTAAGTGCAGTGTTCAAAGATGACAATAATCATAACTACCATTCACCAGGGGATGATCCCTCAATGAGCTAAAAGCTTTATGTATAATATTTTATTTAAATCTCTCAACAACCCTGTGAAGCATGTGTTTCTATTTCCTTTTTTTTTTCCAAACTAGGACGGAAAGTCTCAGAGAGACTAACTTAATGCTAAAAAGCTAGAAAGAGGTAAAGCCGTAAATTAAACAGGTTTGTCAGACTCTGACTCCAGGCATAATCGTATTCAAAGATGAATAAGATGGAAACATCCTCCCTGAGAACCTCAGGTCTCATGCTTTGGGTTTGAAGCATCATTGTCTCAGACGGTCCTTTTTGTCTTCCGTGGCTGGAGGAAGAATCTGGCAATGAATACTGGAGAACTGGAAATGGGACCTTTGCCATCCTAAGAACTTCAGAAATGCCCTTCCTCATGGCAGGCGCTGGTACTCCATGCTGCTTTGCCTTCGGGTGGGGTCAGATCCTGCTGTAGAGGTTTGCCAGGGCTGCATATATTCTCACATCCCCAGTTCCAGGTCCGTATGCGAGCCCAGCACCTGCCAGGGATCCTATTTACTTTTAATAAATCTAACAAATGAGCAATAAATAAGTGATGAGTCTTCGGCCTCAGAGAATCCAGCGAGGGCAGGACCCAGCCAGGTACATGGGAAGCTGAACTCTTTTCCAGCGTTCACAAGCGAATTTTAAACAGCTAACACCAAACTCCAGAGTCAGTGCAGACCACAAAGTTTCTATGTATTTTACAGGTCACAAAACTATTCTGCCCTCTGGTCTTCTGGAATAAAAGAAAGCTCCTCGGCCTATTCATTCCATGAATTAAAAAAAAAAAATGATTAAAAAAGGTCTCCACGGTTATAATGCCATTCATGTCCTTTGACTAGAAAGAGTTAGAGAAAAACTTCAGGATTGATCTGAGGGACACAGAGCCCAGGTTCCATTAAAGTGTATTAACGCCAAGGTCTGTGCAATTAGCGAAAAGTCAATTCCCATTACTAGTTAACACTATCGAATATCTGCTTTCTTTAATAAAAAGCCATGTCCAGTACAAAGAGAATAAATCAATAGGTTGGCTGCATTTAGATCTATTCTGCCTTCTTCTAAAATGCACAGAGAAACTCCCTGTCAGAGCTCCGCTGTCTGTCTGCCAAGCTCAGCCTGGGAGCTGGCAGCTGGCCCTGCCTTCTTTGCCTGGAATCTTTCATTAGCACTCTCTCGCCTTAGCTCTCATTTCTCTCCTCAGGAAAGTTGAGTTTTACCCCATGCCTAAATATCCTCTATTTGAGTTTAATCTCGTTCGGCTTCTGATTTGGACCCCAGCGCTGGCCAAGCAGCAGCCCTCCCTCAGGCCAGAGAGTGTGGGGTACACAAAACCTCTTTCAAGGGACCAAAGAATCCCTACAGCCTAAAAGACTATGCCTCTCCAGATATACCCTTTGCATTCTTTCACAGACGGTTACCCAACTTAGTGCCAATTCTGAAGGCAGCTGGAATGTTCCAGATTCTCAACCCATCCCATGAAGTCTGCAAGCCCTTCTCATTCCCAGGACCACATGCAAAAGGAGGATGCATTCGCCTCCTTTCCTTTCTGTAGCTAAGCTGCTCTACTCATCTTCTTCGGTGTGGATACTGTGCTCATTATAATGCTTGGTTTATTAAAGATTAAAAGGATATTTTGAACCCCTCTGTATATGTAAGTTACTCTTAAGCTGGAAAGTTGCATTTTCATTAAAGTGAATTAATCTACCTTAAATCATTTCATTTTATTTACCAGAATACTCAGTCTTTGGATGGAAAAGGAGATTGATATAATTTTGTTTTAGTTCAAATTTACTGTGAAGAATGACTTGACCTATATATTTTTATCCTTTGGTCCTTATTTTTATCTGTTGACCCTCCCCAGAGTGTGTGTTTTGGTGGGGAGGGTAGGCTTGATCTATATTGGTTTGGATCATGGGTTCAGTGGAAGAAAATATCAAATTTCATTCTTTTTAGGATTCAGCACGTTGGAATGGATTGTTCTGGGTTTTTCAACTGGCTTAAGTCTAATATTTTTGTACGCACACAGATAAATAGATCTAACGAAACAAGAGCTGCTAAGACCATATACACTTATTCCTGTTGCCAGAATCCTTTCACACCACTTTCCATGACCCCATTTCTGGTCCTGAAGGCTGGTCTGACATTAGGGATAAGCACAAACCAGGCCCTCCACTGTGAAACCAACAGATGATCCCCGGTCCTTCTGTGGATGTTTCCTGAAAGCCGTTGGAGTCGTCCACTGTGGTCAGAGAACTCAGAGAGGGAACCTCCCAAGCCACTTTGTGGAGCAGCTTGTGGGGTGACAATAACAGGCAAACAGTGGAAATGTACCCTATCCTAACACAAGGCTGGGAGGTGTTCAATTGTGAGGACACGTCTATGGCTACACAGCAGCCAAGTTTTCCTCACATTCAAAACTTATGTATTTTGTATAAGGCAGGCTCATTAGGTGACAAAGAAAGACTTAAAAGTCATCAGACAGGCTGTCCAAGAGTGCTCCAATGGCTCAGATGATTCTGCCAAACGGTCACTCACTGACGAACAGGTGACAGGGTGAGGGGACCACAGATCTTTGTCATCCCAATTGATGAAGGCTCCCCACTTGGCCAGAGGCAGTGACTGAATCCCCATGCTGGGATGGAGCTCAGAAAGCAAAGGGCTGGCATTGTCAAGCAGTTATCCAAGGTGAAGTACAGTAAATAACATTGGGAAATGAATAAATGCAGTCCCAAGCAATCTGCCTGCGTGACATGTACACAGGAAAACTGCCTTTGAAGAGGTTGGCAGCTGTCTTTGGTCCTTTATCAAATCCTGCTGTGATAACTCCGAAATGAGTAACAGGAGGCAGAATTGGATTAAAATTTTACTTTTACAAAATATAAAGAGATGTTTTAAAACCTTGAAATTCACAGAATCACTTAAAGTACTGCAAACCTTCCAAAACACCAAACAGCCAATCCCTCTTGCCTTTAAGACAGGGCTCAGAGATTTTCCCCACTCTGAAGGAGCTCCATCGAAACAACTTTCGCAAGAGAGTCAAGTTGCCAAACCAGAGCTGGCAGAAAAGTTGCTCCATAAAATGAGAACAGAATGGAATGCACTCCTACCTTTGAGTTCAAGTGCATGTTGAGATTTTTATCTGAAATTAATTCCGATTAATATCAACTTGGACGGAAGGAGAAAAACATTCAAGCATGTGTTTATACTTGTTGACATGCATGAAGGATACACCTTAAATCTGAGTCATAATACTGGAATAAGAGATGACTGAGAAATGCATACCGCTGATACAGTCTCACCAAGAAAGCCAACATTCCAAATTCCCCAAGAGACAGAGAAATTTGTTTCAATGAATTGTCCGATCACTCTGTAGCCATATGAACAAGCTATGGTTGAGGGCCCTCGCCCCTGCCCACATCACTTTGTTCTTTTGAGTTATTGTCTTGGTTTCTCACTCCAATCATTTTAAGGAGAAAGAGAAATGGACATACCTTCCATGGATGCTTTAAAAGCCTCATTGCTGGTACAGAGAGAAGAGAGAGGGTTGAGTTTCATGTTCGGAGAAGAACATTGCATTCATGACAATGTCACACACCTACACCAGGAGAGAATAAAACAAGCCCATCTACTCAGGTGATGGTGATGCAGATTCTTGCAATTGGCTTTCCTTATTGAGACTGAATCATTGCCTTTATCCAAGTTAGATCTCTCAGTGGAGAAAAAATGGGATTTCCAAATTTGCAAGAGTTGGAACTATGCTGAATAAGCCCCATCGACAAGGAAAAGCAGGTTGTTCTACTTCTCCACTCTCAACTTAAAGTCTATATTCCCTGAATAGACACTCTGACATTCCCTATTCCACCTTCAATGGTTTTTTATAAAAAAAATTAAAGCATACAAAACAATGATATCTAATGTGTTCCCACCTCACTCAGAGTAAAAGCAGAGTCCCCATAAGGCCCTCGTCATCAGGCCACCAGCCAACCACTCACCCCTGGTCTTAATTCCTCCTCCAGCCTCTTTCAGACATGCTAGTTTACTTGTGACTCCTTGAACATTCCAGGCACGTTCCTGTTTCAGGGCCTTTGCACTTGCTCTTTTTCTGTCTGGATTGCTCTTTCTGCAGTGCTCACGTGGCAAAACTGGGTCTTAACTCAAATGTCACTCTCTCGATAGAGATTTCCTGAGCTAGCCTACATAAAATGTTAACCTCTCCCACCTCCCAAACAATTCCTGTCCTCCTTCCTAACATACCACATCATTCACTTCTCCAGTCTCATTTATTGTCTGTCTCTTCACTCAAACGTAAGCTCTATGAGGGTAGTATTTTATTCACTGCTGTATCCCCAGTGCTTAGAACAATGCCTGGTATATAGTAAGGGCCCAGTAGATACTAACTGAATGAATACATGAATAAATGAATGAATGAATATCGGTGTTGTACCAAACCCTTTTCTCCTTTATCTCTCCTTCATTCACACAGAAAGGCAGGGTCTTTTCACTGGGACACTAGACACGTTGCCACCATGATCTTCATTGCAAATGGCTAGTCATTCTTACGATGCACCAAGCATTGTCTGAAGCACCTTAGAGGTGCTATCTTATTTAATCTCCACAACCAGCTCCTGAGCTGAGTGTGAGCATCCTCAGCTTTCAATGAATAAATGGTGAGCCAGGCAGATAAGTACCCTGTCCATGTTGGTTTACTCATATGTGGTACCGGTACAGCTCAAATACAAGGCGAAATTGGTCTAACACAGTAGGTCTCAACCAGGGGTGATTTTGCTCCCCAGAAGACATTTAGCAATGTCTGGAGGCAATTTTCATTGTTACAAGGGGGGGATGCTATGAATTCTAGTGGGTAGATACCAAGGATGCTGCCAAACATCTTACAGTGCACCAGGCAGCCTCCCATAACAAAGAATTATCCAGCCCAAAAGGTCAATTGTGCTGAGGTTGAGAAACCCTGGTCTAACTCCATAAACTGTTCTTAGTCACTTTGCAGTTTTGCTCGATTAGTTGCTAGTGGCAGTGCAGACTGCATCAACACTTTTATAAAGCAATATGACAATATTGCTTGAGAGTATTGAGTGTTTTCATACCTTTTGACTCTGCAATCCTGATTCTGTAAATCAAGCCCAAGCAAATAATCTGAAATGTGAAAAATTTCCTCAAATATTTATTATGACATTATTTGTAATAGTAAAAAATTGGAAACCACCTAATATCTGGTAATAAAGGAATCATTAAGTAAACTCTAGAATGTCCACTTGTTGGAACATTAAGCAGCCATTAAAATGATATTTAATAAGAGTTTATAATGACATGAGAAAATGCTTACATAGAAATGTTAAATTTTAAAAATTGGTTTCCAAAATTATGTAAGTGGTAAAACTATTAAACAACTGACAGAAATTATGCATATAAAAGAGGTGAAGCAGAAATATACTAAAATATTAATGGTATGGTAGCACTATGGCTGGTTAATTTCTTTCTTTTATTTTATAGTATACGACTTCCAAAATGTTCTAAAATAACAATGTATTCATTTTATAATGGGAAAAAATAGCATTTAAGAAATCAGGGGTTATTTTTTTCTGCTATAAGAGGAAAGAAAAAGGGTAAATAAAGCAACTGTCCCTGAAGTGAACTTCAGATCTGTGGTGGTGGGTTTGCCTCTTATATGGATTTATTAACTGTGTGTATTTTGTGTTTATTATGATTCCTTTTAAGTAACTGTTATAAGAAGCAAGGAATAGTTGTGGAACTAGCTCCATCTTTGCCAGTTTATAGCTACCAAAAGCATTTTACTCATTCATATTAACTTTTTTTCCTAACGTTTTAAACAATTTGATTCCATCAGAGCAAAGAATTCCCACACTTAGAACCAACCATGACTGGTATCAATGCAATTGCTATTGGGGCTCAGAGAGACACGTGGACGGTGGGCTGCCATGGTTAACCTTCCTGTGGGCACCCAGAACTGGGAGCCATGAGTCCAGGTACTAAGACTGTGGGCTCTGGACTCAGGCAGGTGTTGGTTCAGATCGCAGCTCCACACCCACTAGCGTGTTCCTGAGTGAGTTCTTAACCCCTTGGTGGCCTCTCTGAATTCCAAGCCCAGGTTTAAACCCACTACAAAATGCCGTTAATCCCTGACAGACTCCATGCTCTTTGGATACAGTGATTTGGGATCATTCTCTTTAGAAAGCCTACCCCACAACCAGGCTAGCCTCCATACTCACCCTTCACCCCACTTTTCCTGTGTCTCTATCTCAGCAAAACTTAAGGCTTAGCCCACAAAAGTTATGACACCATCTATGAAAGCCTCATCCAAGATTCTCTATCTTTGGGCTTGGTTTTAAATTAAACCTGCCTTCACCCTCTGGATTGATGGGGGAAGGCTTGGCTTTCTGGGCAACCCTGGGCTGCAGCCTAGCATGAGGTAGACACAGAGAAAGCAGCTGCAGAGACAGCATCCTCTATCACTCAGACACTATTTGGGCAATGAAAGAACAGAGAACTCAGTTATTTAATTAACCCTCAGAGTCTCTGGAATGTAAACATTTTCTTTGTAAAGCCCTGAGACCTCTCTTGTTTCCAACCGGCAGGACTTTATTTTTGCCTCTCCTTCTGTTTCTCTGCTCTTGACCGCCCTGTAATACATTGCTGGATGACTTGTTTGCACAGAGGAACAAGGTCCCCCCCCCCCAAATTCTCAAGGCATTAGAAATTTTCTCCCTTATCAATTTTCCACGGACTGACTCTCTATTCCCTAATGGCGCCGGATGGTACATACTGCAGACGCTGGCTCTGAAACAAAAGGAAAAGCCAGAAGATAGAGATACACACAGCCAGCCTCCCTGTCTATTCCCAGTGTGTCCCACTGACAATGCTGTGTGGAAGGGAAATTGTTCTATCAGTGACTGTGTTAGATTCATGACCCCACCACAACCTTGAATTGGCCTTTAGTTGTCGCTGATGGGAACTGAAGAACAGCGCCTGTCGACATGATTGCTACTCTCCAATGAATCAGAACATACAGGGCGAGGAGCAGCACATTAAAGTAGCAACAGAAATATATCACTGTACTTTTATATAGATGTATTGCTTTTGCCCAGGCATATAAATGATTGGGCCAGCCACTTATTTTTTTTTCAAAGACTATAAATTAAAAATAAGCTAAGGGTTTTAAAATTATGTTCTTTTTTAAAAAAAATCAGGGTAGCTATTTTAAGGCAAGAGTCAAATATTTAAAGATCATCTTATATGGATATTTCAGCCACTGTCATTGGGAGGAAAACCAGCCTTTGCCACCTGCACTCAGGTTACTTAACACGTGGGCACTGATTTATCATGGGTTGTCATTTGCTAATTGATCTTTTTTTTAAGTAAATGTTTCCTATGTTTACATCTCTGCCTGCTTATTGAAGAAAGCATACTTCACAGATTTAAGTTGTGATATAAATAGACAGTAGCCTAGAACAAGATGTTTTGAGCATCAAGGTGTTCAGAGAAAGCCCAAAGAAGGGATCGATGATTCTTAAATTTGGAGGTTACTGGGCCCCACTGAGAATGTGCTGAAGCTGATGAAACCTGTCCCCAGGAACACACGTGCATTCTTGTCCTTATCAGCGAAATTTTTCATTTCACCTCAAGGACTCACAGACTCTCTAAAGCCCCTCCCTGGAGCCCAGATTAAGATCCCCTGCTTTTGAGGTTATCTTGTAAAACTGTAAAGTTGTGACACCCTGAGATGTGGTGATCAGCTGTGATGTATTAATATGTCTCAAGGAACTGCTTACTAATAATAGGTCAAGTATAGATGTTTGCAAATGATTTGCTTTTTAGAAATATACACATTTGAAAAGAGTCAACGTTTTTGATAACATCATCACTCTCACTTAATCAGCATAGCAAATGAGACCTTATGCTGTCCAGCCCCTGCCTACCTCCCTGACATCACCTCTTTCCACATTTCTTCTTGTCCTAAAAGCTCCTGCCAAGTTATTTTCTGCCTTGGGATATTTGCAATGCTGGGCAATGTTCTAGGCACAGATTGAACAAGACCACAAGATCTGTCTTTTGTGGACTTTATATTCTGTGGAGGGAAACAGGCAACAGGCACATGAACAAATCCCTAAGTTTGATAATTTCAAATGTTATGAAGAAATTCAAATGGAGTGATGATGAGTTAGAGAGTGATTGGTGGATTGCCAGGTAAGGCCTCTTTCAGGAGATGGTAGCTGGGATTTTAGCTGAGATGGGAGAAATGAGAAATAGCTGTAGGTCAAAGGGAAACATTTTTAGGCAAATCCAGTAGCAAGTGCAAATGCCCTGAGTCTGGAAAGAACTTGGTGGGTTGGAAGTTCAGAAAGTAGGCCAAGTGGCATCGGAAAGGTTCTCTCCAGGACAAATTTAAATGATCCTTGCTGCTGCCAGACTGATTAATATGCTACAAGCAGTGATAGTGATTACAAATTAAGTGCTTTAAGTCCCTCCAATAATTTTGACATTTTGTTAAAGTCTGGGTATGCAAATTGAGATAATTCAAGACCTAATTTGAGATGCGTTAACAGGAGGCTAAGAGATATTAAGTAATTTGCCCAATTTCCCGCACCTGGCTAATAAGTTAGCTTAGTAGATGGAGACACCAAAGGAAAGCCTTGACTTCTGTATTTTCGGGGTGGAATTTTGCACCACTCTGCCTCCCTATTGTCTTCATATAATTTAACAAAGTTCCCTTTATCTTGGAAACTAGTCTGGTATCTGGTTTCATATGCAGTTATGGCCCAGAGACACACCACTGATACATGGTTTTCAGCTTTTACAAATTTCTGTTAGAAGTCTAGCTCAGGGTGTCTGATTCCTTCAGTGATTGACGTAGCCAAAGGTGAGCTGAAAATCTCTCACACCTAAAGGAAACCAAACATTATTTCCTCTGGGCCCAGCAGTGAGATCTGTGAGACTATTGTAAGTTCTGAGTCCTTACCTGCCTCTGGTGGGGCCTGCAGTTGGGACAGATAGACTCCCAGTTTTGGATGTCCATGCCAAGGAGGACAGCAATATCCCCTCCACCCCGCCCTCCACATGTCCCTCTGGGCCCCCAACAACAACTGAATTGACAGCAGTCTCGATTTTGACTAAGTGTGGAAATTCTTTGATCTAATGGAATCGACTGTTTCTAAAACATTAGAAAAAAATTGGCGACAGGTGAGTGGAGTGGAATATTTTTGGTAGCTATAAACTGGCAAAGACTGAGCTAATTCTAGCCTTTACTACATAACTAATTAATACTGTACCAGGACTGAACTCTCTCTTTAAAAATTCCAAGAAAGGGTGTGTCACAGTGTAATTTTGAAATATCCTGTTAGTAAAAACGTTTGGAAAAATGAACCCAGCCAATTCTGTACTACCTCTGACAAAATCTAAGTTCACAGTCCTCTCTTTCAGCATCTGAAATCTGTCTTGTCTCCAGCAAGTTTCTCTCACTCTTCTTACACTGTTGGTGGCAATGTAAACAAGTCATTCCCTCAGGAGCATAATTTTGCCAGTGGATATCAAGAAACTCTAAAAATTGTGTAGTCTTTGACCTAACATTTGTACTTCTAAGATTTGATCATAAGGAAGTCAGAGATTCTTGTGAGATTATATGGCAAGTTTTATATGGGAAGATAGTCACAGCAGCATTATATATGTTAATGAAATATTGAGAATAATCTAAAGGAGATTGTAATCTCCCAAAATGTGTTCTACAGAAATTGGTCTCATAATATTCCTCAAACACACACACACACACACACACACACACACACACACACACACACGTGCACGCACAGAGAATTGTGTAATCAAATAAATTTGGGGTACACATACTATATCCTTTTTTGAGGAATTACAAAGCATATTAGCAAGAATCTTCTTCGAAGAATTCCTGCAAAAAATAAAATCTATTATTTAACCATGTTCAACTCACTGTTTCTCAAAATTCCTTTGGCCAAAATAAGCTTCAGGAAATACTGTGTTAAATAAATTTACTTACCTGTATTGTGGAATTCTTTGCTGCCATTTAAAACAGCATTAAAGAATATTGATTCTATGGGATAAATGTTGATAATATATTTTTAAGTGGGGAAAAAAGCAGGTTACATAACAATGAATATTTTATTAGCCTAAATCTGGAGATACCAGATAATGAAACAAGAACAGATTTGGTCTCCTGGTGATGGAATTGCTGACGGTTTTATTTTTTTCTTTGTGCTTTTCTAAATTTTCCCAACTTCCTAGAATTAAGTCATTAATTTTCGTGAGAAAAAATACTATGTGTTTTTAACTTTTTATTTTTTATTTTGAAATAATCTTAGAGTTGCAAAAAATTACAACAAACGGTAGTTTTCGCACATCCTTTACCCAGCTTCCCCTTGTATGAACATCTTGCAAAATCATAGTACAATTATTGAAACCAGGAAATGAACATTGATGGGACATTCATTTGAATTTCACCAGTTTTCCCACTAATGTCTTTTTTCCAGTTCAGGATCCAATCCAGGGTCCCGCATCATATTAGTAGTTATGTCTTCTGAGTCTCCTACAATCCGTGGCAGCTTCTCAGTCTTCCATTTTCTTCAATTAACTTGATATTTTTTTAAAAGTTCTGGCTAGTTATTTGTGGGATATTCCTCAATTTGAGTTTGTATGAAGTGTTCTCAGGTTAGATTCATGCATTTGTCACATTTTGGCAAAAATATCACCAAAGGTATGGTGTGCCCTTCTCAGTGCATCATATAAGGAATTACGGGCTGTCAATGTATTTTATTACTGGTCTCATTAACTTTGATCACTTAATAAACATCTTGTGGGATGATATTTTGAGACTCTGCAAATATCCTGCTTCTCCTCATACTTTCACCTACTAATTTTTGTATCCATTGATGATTCTTACCTGGAAAAGTTATCACTACCATGTTTTCTTAATGCTGATTTTCTATTTCTATCATTCTTTCCACATTTATCAATCAGAAACTAAGGAATATTTATTTATTCAAATATTTTATGTAAGTATGGACTAATCATTATTTATTTTATTTATGGGTTGTGATTACTTTAATTTTTTTCCTCAAACTATCCCATATTTAGCCTTCGGAACCCCTTCGAGTTTATTCCTACGTTCTTTAAACATGTCCCAATTCTTTTTTGAGCAATTCTTACCTTGCGGGTACACAAAGTATTCCAGATCATCTTGTACTTTCCCTTTCTAAATCAGACATTTCTCCAAGGAGTTCTGGATCCTTTTATTGGAAAAAGTAATATATGGACACCAAAGAGGTGTGCTCTTTGCTACTAGGGTATCATTGTTCTAGGCCTTCTAACTAGAGCTAGGAAATATGCAAACTGTACTCTCACATTCATACAGAAGTATCTTTACTTTTATATTTATATCTTTTATCTTTATTTTTATATCTTCTATGTCTATTCTGTACCTGTCATTATAGATATTTTATATCTATTATATATCTATAAATCTATCAGTATATCTATTATCTGTCAGAGTTCTCCAGAGAAACAGAATCAATAGGAAATATATATATATATATATATATATATATATATTCCTATATACATTCCTTTGTGTATATACATAAAGAGACTTATTATAAGGGATTGGCTCATGCAGTTATGGAGGCAAAGAAGTTCCATAATCTGTCATCTGCAGGCTGGAGACCCAGGGAAGCCAGTGGTGTAGTTCCAGTCTGAATCCCACAGCCTGGAGAACCGATGGTATAAGTTCAAATGCAGGAAAAGACTGATATCCCAGCTAGGCAGAGAGAGCTACTTCTCCCTTCTGCTGCCTTTTGTTCTATTTGGGCTTCCAAAAGATTGAGTGAGGCTCACCCACACTGGGGAGAGCAATATGCTTTACTCAGTTTACCAATTCAAATGTTGCTTTCATGTAACAGCATATGCTAGAAATCACTCCAGCTTTTTATTTTTATGGTTACATGCACTCTATTGAGTGAATGAGTTGTAGTGTATTCAACCACTCTCCTATATATGAGCATTTAAGTTCTTCCTAATATTTTGCAGTCACAACCAATGGATAATCTTTTACATATGTATTCACATATTTTGGATG